>PVKS010004016.1:0-97639 GCA_004027875.1 Aplodontia rufa
AGCCCTGATTATCTCTGTCTTTAAAAGAATAAAACAAATTTCACTTTCCCTGACTTCATTCCTCATGGACACACAGTGCACCTCTCTCCCCTCCACTCTCCTACAAAATGATCAGCCACTGACTAGACTTTTTATTTTTTTAAGAGAGGGACAGTGAGAGAAAGATAAAATCAATTTTAGTTTTTCATGTGACTTTCATTGCTCCAACACCTCGTTGTGTATGTGCTTTTGGGGTTCCAGCCCCCACCCCGCACATAGACTAGTCTTTTTGGGTTCTTTGTTTGATATGGGGGCCCCCGTCTGGCCTGTGCTCCATCCAGTGATTTTTCTCCTGGAGTCAACAACTCACCATCACCTCCAGTCAGGTGACAAAGAAGGAGGCCACTGGCCATTCCGGAGATGGAGACGGGGCTCACACACTGCCCTCCCAGAGTGCAAGAGGGAACAGAGTGTGGAACTCAGTTCTCAGGGTCTTGCCGCCCTTGCTCTTGGGCTCCCTCTTGTGGCTCAGAACCCAAGATGGAAGCTCTTAGCATCTGGAATGATTTCTCCTGGGGTGCGTGTCTCCCTGAGGGCCCCCACTCCTGGGATTAAGAGAGGACCAGCATTGGTAGGCCCAGGGTTCAGTCACCAGTACCGCAAAAAGAGGAAAACTAGGTCGATTTGTACTGTTTGCTCATTGCTTCTGGATTTTCTGTTAAAGACATCTCTCAATCTTTTAACTGAATTATTAAGGAAGGAAGAAAAGAAGGTTTCCTGTAATATTTTAATAGGTTTTGTGTTCATATTTAAATTTCTCTAAGTATTTGTGTTTATGATAAGGTTTTCTTCTAAATAGATGCCCAGTTATGTTAGCATCATTGATTCAATATGTTATTCTCCCCCTGTGAATTAATATACCACCTTTGTTCTATCGCAGTCTTGTAAAATCTGAGATCTGTTTCTGAGCTCTCCGGCCTGTCTAACTGATCCATTTGTCTGCCTCACATCTGACTTCAACAGCTTTATAGAAAGTGTTTTATTTTTTGAGGTGGGGAGTGGGCACCAGGGATTGAACCCAGGGGGTGCTTAACCACTGAGCCAGATCTCCAGTCTGTTTTAATATATATATTTTTGGAGATAGGGTCTCTCTAAGTTGCTCAGGGCCTTGCTAAGTTGCTGAGGCTGGCTTTGAACTCATGATCCTCCTGCCTCCACCTCCAGAGACACTGGGATTACAGGCTTGAGCTACCATGCCCTGCTCTTCAGCAATTTTTTAAAATGTTTTATTTTTTTTATTGGTGCATTATAATTGTACATAATGATGGGATTTGTTGTCACATATTAGTAGATAGTAGGTTTCATTATCTGATAAGGCAAATCCTCTATCTCTGATCTTTCTCATAATTATTTTTGACTACTCTCCGACATTTACATGAAGTTTACAATCATTTTATTAAATTCCAGAAGAAACAATAATCCATTGGGGGATGCACTTCACATACTTTTAAAAGAATTAATATCTTTATGCTAGTAAGTCATTCTGTCTGGGAAGAAAGTATTGCTTTCTGTTCAGGGCTTGCTTTTTGTTCTTCAATAACCTTTTTTTTTGTGCATTTCTTGTTATATTTATTACCAGATATTTTATGGGGTTTGGCCCTATTGTGGATGGGATGTTTATCTCTCTTGCCTCTTCCAGCTGCTTATCATTGGAACAGGAGAAACTATGATACGTATACATTTATCTTGTTTACAGCCAAGTTCTCTTGCTGGTCCGAGTAGTTCTGTGTGCATGTGTGTGTGTTTAATCAGAGTCTCTTAAGTTTTTCTAGATGTATAATATCATCTGCAAACAAGGGGAGTTGTGTCTCTTTTTAATACACATACTTTTATTTTGAAACAATTCCAGTTTAATGCAAAAATAAAAAAAGTGCAAGAACCATCTACATAATCGCTAGCATTTTATCCCATTTGTTCTGTGAGTCTGAATATGTGTGTGTGCATAGTTTTTTTCTTTAATTTTAACTTTTTTTAAAGGAGTTATGAAAAGCACTGTATTTTTTTTTTAAAAAGACACAGGGACAGTGAGAGAAAAAGAAAGAATCAATTTTATTTAGTTTTTCATGTGGCTTTTGTTGCTCTGACACTTTGTTGTGTACATGGTGCTGGGGTTTGAACCCAAATCCTTGCACATACCAGGCAAGTGCCACAACCAGTGAGCCACCGCTCTAGTCCCAAATTTTGACTTTTTAGGTAAGGGGTCTCACCAAGCTGCCCAACTGGCTTCAAACTTAAGATCCTCCTGCCTCAGTCTCCAGAGTAGCTGGGATTACAGGTGTGTGCCACAGCACCTGGCTTTTTTTTTTAATCTCTTGAGGGTAATTTTGTCCAATACTCCAGTGTGTGTATTTCCAAGGAATAAAGTTATTCTCTTATATAGCCATAGTAGTAGAGTTATTGACTTCAAAATTTTATACTGATATAATACTTTAATCTATCACCAATAATCCAATTTATGAGCTGACCTAATAAGGTCTTCTATAACTCTTTCCCGCATCTAGTATTAGATCCAGCCTAGGGTATGTACCGAATTTACTCATTATGTCTGTTTAACTTCCTTCAATCTGGAACATCAAACCTTTCTTTAACATTTTAAAAAATATAGCCCCATCTCACTACTACCCCTTAAAAAATACAATGTTCTCCATTTATGTTTATTGTGTATTTAATTTTTTGTTTGTTGTGTAGATTAAGACTTCTACAAATACTAAGTAATGGCAGTGACACAGTTATGTTACTGATTTTTATTGAAAATGAAAAATAGCTTTAGCATTTCAACATATATAAGGATGTTGATGTTGATTTTCATTGTGTTCAAGTATTTGCCTTTCATTCCTGTTCTACTCAGAATTCCATAAGAAACAGCTGCTTTGGAATCATATCAAACATCAAAAGCTTTTCTGAATCCTAGGTTTTCCATTTGCTTTCTTTCCTTTCTTTCTTTCTTTTTTTTTTTTTTTTTTTTTTTTTTTTTTGTACTGGGGACTGAATCCAGGGGTGCTCTGCCATATCCCCAGCCCTTTCTATTTTTTTTTATTTTGAGACAGAGTCTTACTAAGTTGCTGAGGCTGACCTTGAACTTGTGATCCTCCTGCCTCAAACCTCCCAAGTCACTGGGATTACAAGCTATGCTACCATGCCTTGTTTTAGGATTTTTCTTTTAATTTTTGTTAACAGACTCCATACTATGAATTATATTGTCAAACGTTGACAAATGCCCTCATGTTGATACGCTAGCCTTGCATTCTTGGAATGAACCCTACTTATTCATGCTTGTTTATTTATTGGATACACTGCTTGCTTAGACTAATAGTTTAGTTAGAATTTCTGCATCCATATTAATTAGAGAAATTGGTCTATAATTCTCTTTTTTTAAAAGAGAGGGACAGTGAGAGAGACAGAGAAAGAGAGAAACAACTTTATTTAGTTTTTCACATGGCCTAAGTTGCTCCAACACTCAGTTGTGGATGTGGTGCTGGGGTTTGAACCCGGGTCCTCGTGCTTGCCAGGCAAGTGCCGAAACCGCCGAGCTGCTGCTCCAGCCCTATAATTCTCTTTTGAGTGCTGCATTGGATTCGGGGATTATGGAGCCATCCATTTGATAGTTCTCTTTCCTTCTTAGCGTCTTTTTTTTTTCTTTCTGTTCTTGCTTTGGCTATGCTCTTATTCCTGGCTGTTGCTACAGCTCAGTGCTGTGTGGCAGGATGACGGCTGGTGTTCTTGTTCTGCTCCTCATTGTAAAGCGGATGCTCTACGCATCATATCGTTGAATATAATATTTTCTGTTGGTTTTTCAAAGGATACCCATTTGAGGATTAAGAATTTCGCTTTTACAGTGACTCAGGAGGCTGACGCAGGAGGATCCCAAGTTCAACGCCAGCCTCAGCAACTTAGTGAGGCCCTAATCTACTTACCTAGACTCTGTCTCAAAATAAAAAACAGTGTGGGCAATGTGGGGGTAGTTCTGGTTTAAGAACAAATGCATATCACATTGTTACTTTATACACATTTTTAATTGTACAATAACTCAACTATTAATACATTTTTTAAAAATACATAAATAAATAAAAAACAGGCTGAGGATGTGGCTGGGTTTGAATTTAGGATCCTCCTGCCTCAGCTTCCCAAGTTGCTGGGATTATAGGTGCATGTCACTGCCACCTGACTCCGTTTGTCAATTGTATTAGACTTTTCAAAGAACCAATTTGGCTTTCTTGATATTCCCTATTATGTTTGTTTTATATTTTAATAACGTCTGCCCTTTTACTATTTCTCCCACTTCTTGTGGGTTTTTGATGTTGTTTTTCTTGCTGTTGTTTATTTTTTAGTACTGGGGATCAACCCCAGGGGTGCTTAACCACTGAGCTCCATCCCCAGCCCCTTTTTTTTAATTTTTGAAATAGGTTCTCACTAAGTTGCTTAGGGTCTTGCTAAGTTGCTGAGGATGGTCTTGAACTTAAGATCCTCCTGCCTCAGCCTCCCAAATTGCTGGGATTTCAAGGGTGCACCACCATGCCTGGCTTAAGATATCTACCTGTAGGCTTCTTCAACCTTGTTTCTTTTCTAATGTAAACCTTTAACACTTTAAATGCACCACATTTATGTTGATACATAGCTTTCATCAATGTTTATTACTAAATATTTTCTAATTATGATGATATGATCCTCTATACTTAGAATGCTTTTATTTTCAAACAGATAAGGTTTTTCCATTATTCCTTACCAATTTCTAACTCACACTGATTATGGTCAGAGAACATGGTACAGTGTTATGTATTCTATAGGTCATGACATGAAGTGATATCCTTTCCATTCATTTCTAGATAATCTGTCATTTTAGTTGTGATTTTGCAAGGAGTAATTTAGAAAAGCACCCTAATTTCCCAGCTATCATTTTTTTACCATTGATTTTTGTTGTATCAAGATTCTGATTCACTCCCTGAATTAAATCAGCCCCATGGGAAGAGAGGTGAGGGATCCTGGGATGCAGGGTGCCAAGTCCTCCTCTGAGCAGAAGGTACACATGCAGGACTTAGCTCTCTTTGTGCACTGAGGACCCGTGTGAATGTGGAGGGTGTGCCCCTGCAGCCAGCTTCCCTGGACAAGTCTGTGGCCCTCCCTAGATGCGGGTAAAGGCTGTGGTCTCCAGAGCATACCTAGGGGCTTCACTAGGGTAGATCTCTAACTGCCCACCTGCTGCTGTGTCCCTGAGAGATAGCCTGATGGGATTTTTAAAATTGAGTTATAATTCACATACCATAAACTTCACTCTTTAAAGTGAATTCAGTGCTTTTAATATATCATATTTTAATTACTCATTTGTCAATTGGAGGGTATTCGGGTGGTTTCCACTTTTTACTCTTATGAATAAAGTTTCTATGAAAATTCATCTACAAAATTTCCCATGGATATATGTTTTCATTTCTCCTATATATACACAGGAGTGAAATTACTAGGGGTCAGTTGATAACTCTATGTTTAACTCTTTGTTGTGGGGGAACCCAGGGTGTTGTTCATGCTAGGCAAGTGCTCTACAACTGAGCTATAACCCCAACCCTACGTTTAACCTTTTGAAGAACAGACAAACTGCTTTCCAAAGTAGCCACACCGCTACATTTCGCCTAGAAATATATGAGGGTACTAATTCCTCCACGTCCTCCATAACATCTATTATTACCTGCCGTTTTGATTTCCTCAAGAATTTCAACTCTAACCTGGTCTTCCAACTCCAGATTCCCATCTCCAACCATCAGGCACACTCCCTCCCAGACATAATTCAGATGTCCACTTCTCAGCCCCTCAAGTTCATTTCCACGAGAGTGCAGATGGCAGCTTGAGACTGGATCAGGGAGGGATGGGGGAGGTAACATGGGTTTTACCATGGTCTCACTGTTGCTCTGAGCTGCTCTCCTCTCCTGCCAGTTTGCCCAGTATGCTGAGATAGTCAACTTCACCCTCCCAGATGGAACTCAGAGAAGTGGCCAAGTGCTTGAGGTAGCTGGGACCAAGGCCATTGTGCAGGTAAGTGGAGTCCATAAGATGTTGGCTGGGTGATTAAATGAATGAACCAACAAAGTTCCCACCCTATCTTACCAGCTCTGACAGCAGGAAATGACCCGTTTCCATGAGAACACTCTGCCTAGAGCTGGGCACAAAGAGGGTCTAAGGGAAGCTCCAGTGTATGCAGCAAGCCCCTGGTTGGAGTAACTACCTTCTGTCCATAGGTGTTTGAAGGAACTTCTGGGATCGATGCCCAGAAGACCACCTGCGAGTTCACAGGGGACATCCTACGGACTCCAGTGTCAGAGGACATGCTGGGTGAGGGATGGGTAGGCAGGGGTGGCCTCCTCTGCCCTCCTGATTCAGGTTCTCTGACCAAGCCCCTACTGCACCGTACCCTCATTGCCTGTGTACATGTCTGTCTTTCCCATGCGATCTTGGAGGCCAGGGGTTGTATTTTCTCTGGTTCCTGACTCCAACTCAGGGTCTAACATACAGCAAATGTTCCATAATGAGGAAAGCAGGAGCGTATTTGAGATCAGGCTGAAAGAGACTGCTAAGCCCTGCATATCCCCTAATTCTCTCTCAAGACCCGCAGTCCCTGTCTTGGTTTTCCCTTTATCTAGCCCTGGAATCCCCCAACTAGAGTCATTGACCTGGGCCAAGGCCTTGCTTTCAGGGGTAACTGAGAGCCGATGAGGAGGGGGACATGGTGGTGGAGGTGGGGGAAGGGGCTGCTGGTGGTGGGAGACTGAGAGCTCAGGGGGGTCCTGAGCATCCTCCTACATCCCTCTCAGGTCGGGTTTTCAATGGCTCGGGCAAACCCATTGACAAAGGGCCAGTGGTCATGGCAGAAGACTTTCTGGATATCAACGGTGAGTGAATGGAGGCTCTGGATATCTTTCAGGACACAGTCTCTGACACCTTCCCACTCCCAGCCATCATTTCTCTGACCCTGCCCTTGGAAATTCTGCCCAGACACAGGCCAGAGCCATTGACCAGTGCTTGCCCCAGGGCCAAGTAGATTAGGTGTGATGTGACAGCAGCAAAGGCCTCTCTGTCCCCAAATCTGCCACCAAATCCAAACACTGCTCTCAGCACTCCATGCCCAGCCCCTGTAAAATGCCATCATCATTGTAGGGTATACCCACATACCTCCAGACATCCCTCTCCTGCCCTCAGTTCCCTGTCTCCTGTCCTCAGAGCTGGCTGGGTGGCGTGCAGCAGCACACAGCCCTCCAAGGCTCTTCATATTCAAGTGGAGGTTTTCCCCAAATCCTGCAGCCCTAACCCGTCAGTCTATCGCAGGGGTGAAGGAGGTCCACGGAGGCCTGTGGTTTGTCCGAGGCCATACAGCAAGTCGGTGGCAGAGCACAGAACACACAGCTGCTCAAAGAGGTGTCTTAGATCACCCCAAGGTCCCCTGAATTCTGCTCAAGAGCCTTCGGTGGTGAGGAGGGTTTTCTCAGGCCAAGGGGCCCTCCTTCCTGTCACCTGCTTCTAATGCAGCAGGGTGGTGCTGTCCAAGGTAGCACTGGGCCTGTGGCTGTTTAAACTTAATCCAATGTGAATGAAAGAGAAATTCATACGAAAACCACTTCTCATGTGTGCAAAGCCACACGTGGCTAGCGACACACTGGCACAGCAGCGAGAGCACAGTTCCATCTTCACAGAAAATGCTGTTAAACTGAGCTGCTCTGGAGTCAGGGCAGGGAAGGGCTGGAAATCCTCAAACGCGGCTCCATGGCTGTCCCCTCCCAGGCCAGCCCATCAACCCCCATGACCGCATCTACCCCGAGGAGATGATTCAGACTGGCATTTCTCCCATCGATGTCATGAACAGCATTGCCCGTGGTCAGAAGATCCCCATCTTCTCAGCAGCTGGGCTCCCCCACAATGAGGTGAGGCCTGCAGAGCCAGGGGGCATGACCAAGGGGTGGGGGCCCGGGCTGCCAGGCCAGCAGGGAAGGCTCCCGTGACAAATAGGGAATGGCTATCACCAGCATCCAGATTGGCAAGTGTCCCCTGGCAGCCCAGGGACTCAGGAATGCACAAGACCTCCTCCCTGTGCAGTCACTACCCAGAAGCAGGGCTGCTAGGGGCCCTCTCTGCTTGAAAGCACCCCTACATAGCTCCCAGTGTTGAACCCCTGCTCGGCTGAACTCCAGCCTCTACGTCCTTGTCCTTGTGCTAGTCTTTCCCCATCTACTCCACTGCCACCACCAGGTGTGATCAGCCTGCTTTGAGTTCCTCTCAAAGCAGCTGACGTGACGAGGTTTCTAGACATTCCTTCCTCACCACTCCTGAATGTGCCTAAGCTCACCCTCAAAATGATCTGATGATCAGACAGCATAAGTGCCCTCACTCTTACACACATGCACACACACATCCTGATCTGAATCTTGGGGTCCAGTAGCCCCACACATTGCAGTCCTGGGGCAACTCCGTGCCCATTTAATTCCAGCAGACTGTGGGGAGGTGTTGGGGCTCTGGAAGTTCCCAACTTCCCTAAGACAAGTTGTGCAAACCCATGTTGAGGCTGCTGCTCTTGGGACTGTGCCTTACTCTGCCCTGCTCCTCATGACAGGTACCTTCAGTCTTTTAGTAGCCACAGAATAGCCCCCTGCCCAAGGACCTGGGACAGCACCTTCATCTCTCTGGGCTTGGACACTTGTTAGCCAAGGCCCTGACAGGAGGACAGATTGAAATTTCATAATGCTCCTTACTGGTGCTCAGGGGTGAGTGCTGGACTCAGACCCTGACAGCCTCCCTCCCAACCCTCTCTGCCTCAGATTGCCGCGCAGATCTGCCGCCAGGCTGGGCTGGTGAAGAAGTCCAAGGCAGTGCTGGATTATGATGATGACAACTTCGCCATCGTCTTTGCAGCCATGGGGGTAAGAGGCTGGGCAGACTTGTAAGTTATAAGCTGTGAACAGGCAGCCCTGGCTCCCTTGGTCCTTGGCACGGCCTGATCTGATGGGGGAGGCACAGTCCTTTTCCTTGAGCAGCTGAGTCAGGGACCAGTCTGGTGGGAAAGAAAGGCAAGCGTGTAACTGAGAGGATGAAGGTGGGCTCAGTGACCAGGATGCTGTGGCATCCTGAAGTCACAGAAGGTCTAAGATGGACCCAGAGTAGCCTGGAGAAGGAATCCAGGAACTCGGGGAGCAAGACAGCTCAGGAAGGGGATACCAGGGAGCCCTCAGGGGGCCCAAGGGGAGCAAAGGGAGTTGGGCAGAGCTCAGCCTGAAGAAGTCTGGATCTCTCTGGGAGGGTATTTGATGAGGCCCTCTCAAGCCCCAAGGCCACTTTGTGACGATGACAGATTTACTCCCAGCATCTGTTAGTCAGTCAGTCCACAGGCTTTCCTCAGGAAAGGAGAGGCCAGGCACTGCCCTCAGGCTGCAGCCTTTCCTCTGTGTGTCCAGGTGAACATGGAGACGGCCAGGTTCTTCAAGTCGGACTTTGAACAGAATGGAAGCATGGGGAATGTCTGCCTCTTCCTGAATTTGGCCAATGACCCCACGTGAGCCCTCCCCATTCCCAAGGGAGAAGACCCTATTTCCTTCTAAGATCCAGGATACCAGGGCTCAGGGCATCCCAGAACCACAGCCGTGAGACAGAGTTGGGAGAATAACAGTTGGGGATACTGAGACCTGGGAAGGGTTAGGGATAGCCCACCAACAGACCCAGGGAGCCAGATCAGTATCCCACCTGCCACTTGAAGCCCCTCTGCTCTTGCCACAACCTGCATCCAGTTACTAACCTAAGTCAGGGACCTTCAGGGACCCTCACCCTTGCATCACTTCCCCAAAGTCACCACTAAAGAGATCATTTCCCTAAGTCATTTTTTATTTTAGAAAAAAAGCGCTATTTTCAAAGTTTAGAAAATGAAACTTTACATATGGGGTTAGGTGGATGAAAACGAAATTCTAAGAAGATATCTTGGATGTTGAGGGTACCCCCAAAACTAAGGAACAGAATTCTGAAGGCTGTGATGACATTACCAAGGGGAAGACCCCTAGGTCCAGAGCCCTGGGACTGAGAGTACCCAGTGCAAGGAAGGATGTTCAGAGGTGCTGGAAGTGGGAAGGGCAGGCACATGTGTGAAGTGCACACACTAGTGTGCTCAGGAACAGGGAGAGGCACAAGGAGGACACAAGAGTGACAGTGCTCCACTGACCCAACCATAAGGTTCCCTGGGGTGTAAGGAGTCAGAGCAGGTACTTGTGCCCCCACCCCACCCATAAGTGATACACCGAGTCCTTCACTTTCAGCCCATGGCAGACAAGTCTACTCTCATCCTCATCAGACATTCTTAGCCCTGCTAGACCCTCTCCCACCCAACTCCCTTCCTGGTCTCAGCCTCTGTCCCCTTGGAGTATGGACTTGATGGAGAGTGCCCACTCCCAGGAACATGGACTCAACCTGAGGGCTTTCCAGTGTACCTTGCCCTCAGCCCTGGGGCTACATGGGGCACAGGCTTGGGCCTCCAGGCTCTCTAAACACCATCCATGCCCACCTCCAGGATTGAGCGGATCATCACCCCACGCCTGGCACTGACCACTGCTGAGTTCCTCGCCTACCAGTGTGAGAAGCACGTGCTGGTCATACTGACTGACATGAGCTCCTACGCAGAGGCCTTGAGGGAGGTGAGCTCGCTGTCAAGGAGTGTGAGGATCATCCCTGACTTGCCCTAGGTTTGACCCCGTGGAATCAAGGGATCATCATCATCAATGCAGGCTGCCCCGTTCACGTGAGCCCCAGGCCGTTTCTCTCCTGCCTTCCACTCCATTCTCACAAAGTCACTGAACCTTCCACCCATCCTTCCTCATTTCAGCCTCTTGCTCATTTTCTTACCCGAATGCCCATGGGTCTTGCAGGTCTCAGCGGCTAGAGAGGAAGTGCCTGGGCGCAGAGGCTTCCCTGGATATATGTATACAGACCTGGCCACCATTTATGAGAGAGCAGGCCGTGTGGAGGGCCGGGGTGGATCCATCACACAGATCCCCATCCTCACCATGCCCAATGATGGTAGCCTCCTCCCAGTACCCCCAGACCCTCCCGTCCCTTCCCCACCTGGACTCTTACAAAGCCCGAGCTGCTTCACACAGATATGCAGTAGCTGTGCTCCTCCATCGGGGCAGATGCTGTCCTTATGCACCTATCTCCAACCCCTTACTATCCTGACCGAAATAGAACCTGGGTGGCCCTGAGTGGGTGGAGACTAGGGCCTCACCCACACTGAAACCGTTGCATTTTCTTGTAGATATCACCCACCCCATCCCAGACCTGACAGGCTTCATCACAGAAGGACAGATCTACGTGGACAGACAGCTGCATAACAGACAGGTACTGCTGCCTCCCTCCCCACTTCCGTTCTTACTCCAAAAGATGCAAAAGAACAGATGTCCACTACCTCCTGTGCAGAATGAGGCTAACCCAATCAAGAGACAGGAGTCCAGAGAGACCTACGTGGTTCACAGCCGGGGTAGAATACACCCCACCGCCTGTGGGAACTTGAGAAAATATAATCCCATCTCTCAGAGCCTCCATGTCTGGGGCTCCCCCACCCCACCCCAACCCCAGGTCTTCTCTTCTATGATATGGGAAGAATAATTCACACTGATGCATTGTGTAGCATAAAACAAGTCAGCATATAAGAAGCATTTGGCAGATAGTGGATACTAAAAAAACACGAATTCTCTTCCCTTTCCAGTTATTTTTGTTATTATTATTATTATTATTATTATTAAGAAGGAAACAAGGGCTGTCTGATACAAATAATGTGCCTTTTATGAACTAAGGTCACATCATCGTCTTCCCTCACCATCCTATCTAAAACCACCTGCTCTAGAATATATGGGAGTTAAGAGGGTCAGGGTGTGACCACTGACTTCTCTGTAGGATGAACGAGGATGAGTCTCCCAAGAGTAACAGGAGGACTGGGGACAAGCAGCGTGCGCAGGACAGGAAAGCGTGGGCCCTGCTGTCTGACACTCTCTTCCTTTGCTCCCCCAGATCTATCCCCCAATCAACGTGCTCCCTTCCCTGTCGCGATTGATGAAATCCGCCATTGGGGAGGGCATGACAAGAAAGGACCATGGCGATGTCTCCAACCAGTTGGTAAGAAGGAGAGGGCCAGGGACTGCTGGGTAAACTAGTTTCAGAAGCTGGAGGTTTGAGCTCCACCCGGGTGACAAGCTTTTCTCCTGGCAAAATTCCTTCGCAAAAAGGGGTCTCCGGGGGTTGGGGATTTAGCTCAGTGGCAGAGCGCTTGCCTAGCACGCGCAAGGCCCCGAGTTCGGTCCTCAGCCCTGAAAGAAAAAGGTGGGGCGGTCTCCGGCTGGGGGCCATCGGGCTCGCTGGGAAGCCCGCGGTGCCTCGGAGGGCCTCTGTTCCCTCCTCCAGTACGCCTGCTACGCCATCGGAAAGGACGTGCAGGCCATGAAGGCAGTGGTTGGGGAGGAGGCGCTCACCTCCGAGGACCTGCTCTACCTGGAATTCCTGCAGAAGTTCGAGAAGAACTTCATCAACCAGGGTGAGGCGCGTGGCGGGCGATGAAACAGAACCTCTCTACGCTCCCTCCGCCCCAGATACACAGCTAACACTCCCTCTCGGTCCTTAGGCCCCTACGAAAACCGATCGGTGTTCGAGTCGCTAGACCTGGGCTGGAAGCTGCTGCGCATCTTCCCCAAGGAGATGCTGAAGCGCATCCCGCAGAGCGTGATCGATGAGTTCTACTCCCGCGAGGGGGCGCCACAGGACACTGTGTCCGACACTGCGTTCTAGACCCGGGCGGCTGCACAGCCACGGTACCCGTGCCCTCCACGCCCGTGACTGCCCACCCTTCCCAACTACCATTTCCCACTCCACCCTTCCCCTGCTGCCCCTGCAGTCCCCAACACCCGAATTTACCGCTTCCGTGCCCACCTTCAGACCCTTACAGGCTATGGGGGCCCCCAGAGCTGTGTCTTCCTAGAGTCCCAGCACTGGGAAAGACCAGAAGGTTATAATCTGTAGCTCATATCCTATTATATTTTTATTTTAAATGATTTTTGTTGTGGCGGCGCTGCTGCTGCTGCTGCTGCTGCTGCTGCTAGACCTTGTGCATGCTAAGTAGGAGCTCTAGCACTAAGCTACAGGTCCAGCCCTGTAGCTTATTTTATTTTATTTTTATTTTAAAAGTCCCCAACAGAAGTGACTGATATGAATTATCTTAGGAAAAAATAAGATTGACAAGAAAAGACTGATAATTGTTGAAAATGCAAGTGATGGATGCATGAAGTTCCTTAAACTATTCTCTCTCCTTAAAGAAGGAGGTGCGGTGGGGAGGGTGGATGAGGAGGGAAGGAAGGAAAGAAAGGAAAAGAATAGAGAAAGAAGAAAGCTGCATTAGTGCTGGCATCCACTGACAATAGAATTCCTCTTAGAGATATTTATCTTTGTTATGAAATGTCTTGATGAAACTTGGAACTTGAACTTGGAGACCATGGCTACAAAGGATGTGTTTGACTTTTAATAGTTCTGTCCCCACAGCTACTGGGGAGGAGTTTGGTTTGTTCAAGACAGGATGGGAGAAGAGTTGTTAGGGAAATGGCCTGAGGGACATGACAGAGAGCAGGTTCAGAAAGCCCAGGAAAGGCCTCTAATTAAAAAATAAGTGAAGAGCATCCTAAAATTCCTGATGCTTGAAACGCATTTGAAAGTCACCTGCTTTCCTGTGATGTCCTCTTCTCCTATGTCTCTGCCCCATCCACAAGGAAGTCATGAATACTTCTTAGAGAGGAGGGGTGGGTTGGAAAAGATAAATTTCATTTCTAGGTTTTTGTGTGGGTAGAACCAAGTTAGAATTCTTGGAACAAGAACTGGTACTAAGGGGCTGGAGTGGTGGCTCAGTGATTAAAGCACTTGTGTGGCATGTGTGAGGATCCAGGTTCAAACCCCAGCACCACATACACAACGAAGTGTCGGAGCAATGAAAGCCACATGAAAAACTAAATAAAATTGATTTCCTATCTCTCTCTCTCTCTTCCTCTCTCTCTCTCTCTCCCTCTCTCTCTCTCTCCCTCTTAAAAAAAAGAAGCCCTAAGGATAAAATTCCCATCACAATTCCAAAACAATTCACAGTCATTTGGGAGAAAGCTTTGACTGCCTACAGGGAATAGAGTTGTTTTTATTTAACAACAGCTTTATTGAGATATAATTCATACACTATACATTTTACCTATTTATAACGGTATGACATGACAGTTTTTAGGATATTTACAGTTGTGCAACCATGACAACAATCAATTTTTAGAACTTTTTCATTACTCTGAAAGAAAGCTTGTACCCCTAGCCATTATCCCTCAATTTCACCCCACCTGGGCCCTCCCCTGCCCTAAGCAGCCATTAATCTACCTTTTATCTCTATGAATTTGTCGATACTGAACAACTCATATAAATGGAATTGTATAATATGTGGTCTTTGTGACTAATTTTGTTCTCTTAGCAAAACATTTTCAAGATTCTTTCATGTTATAGCCTGTAACAGTACTTCATTTATTTCTATTGCCAAATAATATTTCATAGTGTGAAATCAAAATTTTGTTAATCCATCAGTTTTTGGACATATGAGTCATTTCCATTTTGGCTATTATCAATAATGTTGCTATGAACATTATGCATAAATTTTTATGTGTTCGTTTCTCTTGGGTACACCTAGGGGTAGAATTGCTAGATCAGATAGTAACTCAGTTTGACTTTTTGAGGAACTGCCAGACTGCTTTCCAAAGTGGCTGCACCATTTAACATCCCTGCCAGCAGTTTAAGAGGTTTCCAATTTCTCCACACCCTTAACAGCCCTTGTTATAATATCTTTTTAATTACAGCCATCCTAATAGGTTTTGATTTTGTGGTTTTGATTTTAATTCCGCTAATAACCAATGATCTTGAGCATCTTACCATGTACTTATTGGCTATTGTGTATATTCTCTGGAGAAACACCAATTCATATCTTTTGCTCATTTTTAAGTTGGGTTATTTATTTTTATTATTGTCTATATCCTTAACTGATAATTTGCAAATAATTTCTCCCAATTTGTGTATTTTTTCTAAAGCATAAAAGATTTAAATTGTGACTGCCTAGTTTATTTTTTCTTAGTTTCATCTGGTGTCATATCTAAGAATTCATTGCTATTCCAAGATAATAAACTTTGTGATTTGTTTTCCTCTGAATTTTTTTAGCTTGCACTGTTATATTTGTCATTAATCCATTTAATTTTTGTAAATTGTGCAAAATAGGAGCTCAGCCTCATTCTTTTGCATATAGATATTCACTTGACCCACTTGTTGGAACTATTGAATTGTTTTAGCAAAAATCAACTGACTATTAATGTGAGGGTTTATTTCTGGACTCCAACTCTATTCCATTGATATATATGTTTGTGCTTAGGCCAATACCACACTTTCTTAGTTAAACTATGTAGTCAGTTTTGATCAGAAAATGGGAGTCCTCCTGCTTTTTCAAGATAGCTTGAGTTATATAGGATCTCTTGAATTTCCATGTGAATTTTAGGATCAAACTGTCAATTTCTGCAAAGAACTTAGCCTGAATTATGAGAATTGCATTAAATCCATAGATTGATTTGTGTAGTTTTGCTATCTGAATAATTGTTTTCTGATCCATGAACATGGAATATTGTTCTTATTTAGGTCTTCTTTAATTTCTTTCAATTGTTTTGTAGTTTTCAGAGAATACATTTTATACTTCTGGTAAATTTAAGTATTTTATTCTTTTGATACCACTGTAATGAGAGTGCTTTCTTAATTTCATTTTGAAACTGCTTATTGGTGGTACACAGAAACCATTGATTCTGCAATCCTTATTAGTTCTAATCAATTTATTTTTGTTTTTTTAGGCAGATTCTCAACTATGTTGTCCAGAATGCTCTAACTTCTGAGTTCAAGTGATCCCCCCACCTCTGCCTCTGAAGTGCTGAGATTACAGTCACATGATGCATGCCTGACTCTAATAGGTTTTAAATAGATTCCTTAGAATTCACAATGTACAAGATCATGCCATCTATAGAATTTTACTTCTTCCTTTTATATTGAGATGATTGTCTTCTCTAATTTCCCTGGCTAGAACTTCTAGTACAATGTTGAATAGATGTAACAAGAGTGAACATAAATTGTCTTGTTCCTAATCTTAAAAGGTAATCAATTGGTTGTTCATCATAAATGTGATGTTAACTGTGGAGTTTTCAAATATCTTTATCAAACTAAATTTATTAAATGTTTTTTCATGAAGAAGTGTGGAACTTTGCCAAATGCTGATTTTTGTCAATTGAAATCATGGGTTTTAGACCCCCAATAGAATAAATATTGAGATGGTATACAACATTTTCAGATATTAGACCAAACTTGCAGTTTTAGGATAAATTCTACTTTGTCACAGCATACAATCCTTTGTGCGTGAATGTGTGTGTGTTATGGATTTGGTTCACTAGTACTAACAAAGTACTAGGATTTTTGCATCTACATTCGCAAGAGATGTTGGTATATATTTTTTCTTTGTGATGTTTGATTTTAGTATTAGGGTAATATTGGATTCACAGAATGAGCTGAAATTATTCCTTCTATATTTTTGGAAAAGTCTGTAAATACAAATAACTGATATTAATTTTTATTTAAATATTTGGCCTGAGCTTTTCTTTGTGGGTAGCTACTATTACTACTTCTGCCACTACTGATTGTATGTCTTTGGTTTCTAGTTGTCTATTCAGATTTTCCATTTCTTCCTGAGTCCCTTTTGGTAGTTTTTTTGTTTTGTTTTCTTATAGGAAGTTGTTCATGTCATCTAAATTATCTAAGTTTCTAGCAACTACGCGTTCCTAATATTCCCTTGTAATCTTTTTTTTTTCTGTAAGGCATGTAATACCATCCCCTCTTTGATTCCTAACTTTAGCAAATTTTAGTAAATCTCCTTTCTCTTGGTTGTCTAACTAAAGTTTGCTAATTTTGTTGGTCCAACTTTTGCATGGCATGGTGGTGCATACCTCTAATCCCAGAGGCTCAGGAGGCTGAGGCAGGAGGAGCCCAAGTTCAAAGTCAGCCTCAGCAACTTAGAGAGGCCCTAAGCAACTTAGAACCTGTCTCAAAATAAAATATAAAAAGGGCTGGGGATATGGCTCAGGAGTTAAGCACCCTTGTGTTCAATCCCTGGTTCCCCCCCCCCCAATAAATAAAAATAAAAAGCTCAGTTTTAATTTGATTTTTTCCCCACTCATTTCAATGCATTTTTTTTAAAGAGAGAGGGACAGTGAGAGAGAGAAAGAGAGAAACAACTTTATTTAGTTTTTCACATGGCCTTAGTTGCTCCAACACTTAGTTGTGTACATGGTGTTGGGGTTTGAATTCAGGTCTTTGTGCTTGCCAGGCAAGCACTGAAACCACTGAGCCACCACTCCAGCCCCAATGCATTCTTTTGTGATTATAATTTCATTTCTTTGGCAGATTAATTATTTAGGAGTATGTTGATTTGTACATATTTGTGAATTTCCCAAGTTTGTTTCTGTCATTCCAGTGTGGTCAAAAAACATACTTTGTGTGATTTCAATTCTTTTAATTTCATTGTCTTGCTTGATGGCCTAGCATATTGCCCATTCTGTAGAAAGTTTTGTGTGACTTGAGAAGAATGTGCATTCTGCTATCGTTGGGAGAATACCACAGGTATTTGCTTGATTTAGCTGGCTTATAGAGTTGTTCCAAACTTCTATTTCTTTGTTCTACTTCTGCCTCATTCTATCCATTATCTTTCAGCTGCACTCATGATGAATTTGCCCTGTACCACTTGGAGCTGGGAAGGGGAAGGAGAACTGATGTCTTGCTCCCAGGAACTGAGTAGGGAGAGAGCCCTGTTTTGTTGGTAACACTTACCCACCCACTTACTTCAGTCATTGCTCCAAGATGGGGAAAGAAAGGAAAGAAGGGGCATGGCTCAAATGTCACAGATTCACACCATTCTGAGACTTAGGGTTTACTTGAATGGTTTTTCATTTTGTGTATGCCTTAGGACAATGCCCAGAGACTTAAAAAAAATTTAAGTGATTTTCACCAGTTATGGTTATTTCCTGGAGATCAGGTCTATAGAGCTCCTCATATTGCAATTTCAGAAGTGGAGGCTGGGCAGAGATTTAAGGCAAACTTATTCTATATCTTAAAAGTCCAGCAGACATCAGAATTGCATTCTGGTTCCTTCAGGGATCATTTGGATTAAGCCTGCTACTCAGATGCTAGTCTGAGTAAATTATCTCCTGGATCTGAGAGCTTCACGGTAACTGCTGCCCTGTGAGACACCCAGTAGAAGGAATAAAACACAAGTTAGTACTTGATTACTACATATATTGTAAAAAGTCAAACTGCAAACGGGAAGATATTGGCAAAGAGCATCACGGGTCACTATGCTGATAAGTTTTACTAATCAATTAGAAAATATTAAGCCCAATAAAGTGGCACTCGCCTGAAATCCCAAGCTACTTGGAAGGCTGAGATAGGAGGATTACAAATTCAAGGCCCAACTCAGAAATTTAGTGAGACCCTGTCTCAGAATTTTAAAAAATTATTAAAAAAAAAAAAAGGCCAGGGATGGAGCTCAATTGTAAAGCACCCTGGGTTCAATCCCAAGTACCTAACAAAACAACAACAGTAGCTTCTCTGCTAGAACCTTGTCACTTCTTGCAGTGCCTGGGCTGCCTGTGAAGTAGATACTATGATCCCCATTTTGCTGAGGCAGGAACTAAGGCATTGGGGTAAAGTAACTGGCTCACATTGCTGATGTGCAATGTACCTGCTACACTGCAGGTGGAACAGAAGTGAATATAAAACCTTTCTGGAGGGCAGTTTGGAAATCCATATTGACAGCTAAAAAGTATTAATTCCCATTCACCTAGTAATTCTACTTGCAGAAACCCATCTTAAGAAAACAACCAGAATTGAGCCATTTTACTTTTTGCAGCACATTCATTATGATACTGGGTTGTGGATACGTCATAATATACGTTTATTACGTGAATGAATGACAGTGGGAGGTAACTCGTAACGCCAGATGAAAAGAGATACAAAAATGTACACATGACGTGTGTATGTATCTCAGTAGAACATGATTTCTGCAGGGGGCGAGATGGTTTTTAATTTCTACACTGTACTTTTCTGATTTCTACTTCTGTAATCAGAAGGAAAGCTAAGTGTGGTGTTTGCTGTGTTGGATGTTGAGTTACCAGGGCTGTGGGCCCCGGGAGGCTGGGGCGGGGACATATTGGCTCAGAGCAGCGCAGCGGGTTGAGAGCCAGTGTACGGCAGGGGTTCTTCCAGATACCTGGGCTCCGCCCCTGAATCCGGAGAGGCGATCCCACCTTTGCGGCTGGGAAGGGCTAGGTGGATTACTGACACCCTGGAAGCGGCGGCCAGCAGCGGAGGAGCGATCTGGAGGGATGTGGAGGGGGGCAGGCGCAGCCGCTGCCGCTCTCAGCCTGGGGTGCTATGCTGGAGTTCCAGACCCTCGAGGGTCTCGAGGGTCTCGATCTTCTCCACTGCCTCGGCTGTCTCTGCTGGCCGGAACTCTCTGGGGCCTGGGCTGTGGCCGAGAATCCAGGACCCCAGAGCGGAAGAATGCAGTGGATCGCAGCCAACTCCATCAGGTTCCATCCAGCAGCCAGAAAACATCTTCACTAGGAGTGACTCGGAATCCAGGCAGCGCTGGTGAGCCCAGGGAAAAGCGCAAGGCCTCCCAGGCTGGGCATAGCTGGAGAGGGCGGGGGCTGCTGGGACGCCCAGAGAGTAGGACTGGGGCCAGGGCTCACCCTTTGGAGGTGTCTGGGTAACTGCCCTGGCCGCAGGGATGCCCCTTGCAAGCCGCGCAGCCCAGCCCCGCCCAACCCCGCTTACCCCCACTCACCCCTACTCCATGCTAACTCTTAGCTACTCGGAGCCGAGGGACTACAGGGCCAGTGGGAACTACTTTGAGCTGTTTGCTGCAGCTGTGGGCAACGTGGAATGGCTGCGGTTCTGTCTGAACCGGAATCAAGGGAATACCCCTAAGGATAACAAGGTAAGGCCTTGGAGTGTGGGAGCAAGGATAGGTCCTCCTCCACACATACACCATTTTGCTAAGAGCTCCTCACACAGTAGTCACCTGGCGAAGATCTGGCTTTGGGGCATCCATAAATGGCCTTTTCTGCGTGGATGGTCCTATTCACCTTCCGTGGGAGGCCCATTGTGGGGAAAGGAGGGAAACAGTTTGAGCTGATAAGCCTACACTGGGAGTGGGAAAGGGCTGTGAGCCATTCCTAGGGACACAGGGAAGAGAAGAGTTACCCTAAGAAATTGCTATGTAGACTAGGTTGGGGACTCTGGAGTCCCAATCCTGCTCAGCTTTCTTCTGTCCAACTCTGGACCCCACAGGGCTTCACTGCCATTCACTTCTCAGCCCAGCAGGGCAAACTAGACTGCCTACAAGTCTTGGTAGAAGAGTACAAGTTTCCAGTGGACTTGCCAACCAAAAATGGCCAGACCCCCCTGCACCTGGTCATTCACAAGGACAATAAAACCATGACCCTCCCCTGCATTCACTACCTGCTCAAGAAAGGAGCAGCCATCAATAGGTGAGTCCAGCCTGTTTATGAAGGAGGCTTAGTTTGAGCAGACAGGAATTCCGTGTCTAGGCAGGCAGATTCCACACAAGTAGAGGAGCTGTTAGAGGGCAGTGATTGGGGCCCACATAAAGCAGTCAGCTTATACAGGTTACTAAGTCTTCTAAGCCTCAGTGCTCTGGTTTCTGAATTCAAGTATACATTGGAATCACCCAGGGGGTGATTAATCCCTGTGTTCCTATTCAAAGGTTATGATTATTTTTTCTTTTTTTTGCACTGGAGATTGAACCTAGGGGCAGTCTACCACTGAGCTACATCCCCAGGCCCCTCCACCACTTGTTTTGGTTATATTTTGAGACACCATCTTGCTAAGTTGTTTAGGGCTTTGCTCAGTTGCTGAAGCTGATCTCAAACTTGTGATCCTCCAATCTCAGCTTCCTGAGTCACCAAGATTACAGGCATGCACGCACCACCATGCCCAGCTCAAAGGTTATAATTTCACAGGTCTGTATTGCGGCCTGGGCTTTGTAAGTCTTAAAATATTCCCAGGTGTTTCTGGTTTGCAGCTCTGTTTGGGATCTACTACCAGTGCTTCAACTGAAATTTGGGAAGATAACATTGCCTATCACATAGGACTACTGTAATAACCAAGAAAGTACATGGCATATAGGAGACTGCATTCACTCAAAATATTTATCAAACATTCTCTATGTACTAATAAGCACTGTCCGAAGTGGGGAGAATAGCAGCGAATACACAGCAATGGTGTTCTCAGGAAGCTGACATTAAATTAACAAGTGAATAAATGAACAAAATTGTGGAAGAGGTTATAAAGGGGAGGACAGGGGAAAGGATAGGAACTATTTTGGAAGAGGTGACATTTAAATTGCATTCTGAAAACTGGGTGAGCCAGCTGTGCAAAGAACCAGGGAAACTGTTCCCAGAAGAGGGAAGAGCATATGCCAAGGCCACATGTTAGGAGAGTGGGGTAAAGTCAGAGGACAGGGTGAAAGAAGGGGCAGGGCCCAGGTGCAGCCTTTGAGGGCCATGGCAAGGCATGGGGAAGGGCAAGAGGTGTTTGGTTTAAGAATGAATGAGGCAATAGCCTCTGAACCAACCCAGTTCTCTTTTCAGCAGTTAACTGTCATATATATCTCCTATCATCAGATTTCCACAGTTCATTTAATCCAATTCCTCCCGCTACAGTAGAGGAACTTGAGGCCCAGACAGGGAAAGGGACATGGCCAGGGTCTTCCAGTGGGCTAACAGCAGAGCAGGGCCTGAAAGCTGTCTGCCCACCTGATAAGCAGACACCTTTGTCCTCCCTTTCTGTCCTCTTTCCTCCTGGTGGGGCCTTCCACAGCCAGACATGCAATGGCGCCACACCCCTGCACCTGGCAGCCGGTGAAGGACTGCTGGCCTGTGTGAAGGTCCTGGTGCAGAGTGGTGCCAATGTCCATGCCCAAGATGCCACAGGCTGCAAGCCCATCGACTACTGCAAATTATGGAACTGCCGTGCCTGTGCTCGGTGAGGGTGTAAGAACCACCTGAAGCCTGCATTCCTCCCACATACACCTCTCTATTACTCCTCCCCCAGGGCCCTCAACCAAGGCTAAGCCTTTAAGAGGAAGGTCTGGGAAGCCAGACGGTGAGGGGACAAGTCTATTGAGGCGCCCCCCCCCCCCGCCTGGGATATTACTGAGGATTTTTTCCAGGCCTCACCCTCTTGGGTTTCCCTCCTTCCTTACCCTGGGGCCCTACAGCAGGAGGGTGATGACCAGGTCATCAGATGCTCTCCTCTTACCCCTCGAAGGAAGTACTTAGCCACAGGACCCCTGGAAAGTGGGCATGGGTCATCCCCATGCTCTTCCTACTCTGGCAGCTCCTCCCACCCCCTCCAAGCCCTCAGCAGACACCAGCCTTCCTAGCCCTGGTGGAAGTCCAGTCTCTGTAGGATGACATACCCCCATCTTGGCACCAGGTTCTTGAAGGATGCCATGTGGAAACGGGACAAGAAGGACTTTGCCTGTGAGATGGGGAAACTGAAGCACCTCAAAGATCAGCTGGCCGTCATGGAACACAACTACCTGACTGAGCGTCAAGTAAGGAGGAGGCTGGGAAGGGCCAGGCCCCAACTGCTCTGTGGGCTTCTGAGCAGAGTGGCAGAGACCCATGTATTGTGGTGAAAAGAGTGGTTAGAAATATCCACCCCCCATCCCACGACTCAGGAGGCTGAGGCAGGAAGAGCACAGGTTCAAAGCCAGTATGGGCAACTTAGCGAGGTCCTGTCTCACAAAGTAACATAAAAAAGGTTGGGGGCTGGAGCAGTGGCTCAGCAGTTACAGCACTTGCCTGGCATGCGTGAGTACGCGAGTTCAAACCCAGCACCACGTACACAACAATGTCTCGGAGCAACAAAAGCCACATGAAAACTAAAAATAAAATTGATCCTCTCTTATCTCACTATCCCTCTCTCTTTAAAAAAATTAATTGACTCTCTCACTGTCCTTTTCTCTCTTTAAAAAAAAATAAATTAAAAAAAAAGGTTTGGGATATAGCTCAATACCCAGTACCTAAGCAGAGGAGAAGCACTTCTAAAGAGCCTCCCTCTTCCCTGTAGCCTGCTAAAATCCCCCTTGTATAAGCCACGCCTTCAGATCAAAAGTTTTGTCCTGTGTCAGAAAGCAAATATAGCCAAAAAGAAACAAGTATTCATGAGCCCCTCCTTGTGCACTGCTCCCTTCAAGATGAGACTCTCTAATGAGACCAGGGCCTGCCTAGCACTGGGACTCATACTCTGTTTAAAGATTATTCACCCTTCCTCCCAACAGACCACTCACTCTAGTGACCTCAGACCTGTGGCCCCAAAGACCAACAAGGTGTGGTCCTCACTCTCATCTGAGTGAGGCAGGTAATGTTCCCATTGGGGCCAGTGGGGGCTGTCAGTAAGGTCCTGGAAGGGATGCTTAAAGAGAAATCCTTGAAGGTGGGCAGCAGTTGGTCATGTGAAGAAGTAGGGAAGGGCTGACCAGGCAGAAAGAATGGCCATGTGGAAAGGCACAGGGACACATGGGAATATAACATATGTAGAGAATGGCAAATTCGAGGATCAGATATGAGTTAGAAACTTACAAACTAGAGATCTGGTAGAAGTCCAGATCAATGAAAGACTTTGGGTAGGGAAGAAAGAGGATTTTAAGCAGGTATAATTTCTTAGGCTGCAAAAACAGAGAACCTAGAAAGACGCTAGGAATTTTAGGTAGATCCTAACGTGGAGAGGGCTGCAGGGCTTTCCTCTGACTCCACTACTGCAATTGTGATCCAGCTGCATTTCCCTTCACTGTTCTGCGTCCCTCTGTTGTCAACGTCACCCAGCCCTCATAGTCACATAAATGTCCACAAGAAGGCAAAGCCCATCTGTTTCCTGTGGCCCTAACCCTTCCCAGAAGTCCTTTACAGATCTCCCTTAGGAAATCTCTTGTTGGCCTCAATTGCATCACATGCCCATTCTTGTTTTGATGACTAGTACTAAAGGAAAGTCATAGCTGATTGAGGTCTGCAAGGCTGAGGGAATTATGATGATTGGCTTAGCCTAATCAGAGGCTACCCCTGGAGCTGGGTCAATCTCCAAAGTATCTGATTGCTTAGCAACAGTCTGGGAATGAGATACTGAGACTACAGGATGGCGGGGGGTCTGTGACAGGTGGAAGGTTCAACTCCAACAGAAGAAAGGAGAGAGCTTGACAAGTCAACGCCGCCCAGCCTGGGAGCCCCCCTACATGACTCTCACAGCATACCTCTTCTGAGAGCCCTGCACAGATTAGCTCCGCCCAGTTCCAGGCAAACCCAACCTTTCTAATTTCTCCTTCCAGATTCAAGGATATAGTTTGGACTTCTCATTTGCCTTTCCCCCATCAAACCAAAGACTATCATATGGCAGGATATGTCTCCACAATTAGAGTGGCATTCCTTTGTGGGGAGGGGACTTATGTTCCCATAAGGCTTAGGGTTTTCCCTAAGGCAAGGACTGTGTCCCCCTCCTTTCCTCCTTAAGTTGGAGGCATATCTAGGTCAGAGAGTGTATATCCCCCATCAGGTCAGAGGTCTCCCCACAGGAGAGGCTTTGTTTCCCCATCATCCGAGGAGCTACCTCAAGGTAAAAGTTGTCTCCTTCACCAGAACAATGACTTTCAAAAGGCAGGAGTTTCTCTCAAACTCAGTTTCCCTGTGGTAAGGGCAGGGGACCTGAAGTTTCCAAGGCCTCCAGCTACAGGGCCTACTTCTACCTCAGTACTGGAGCAGGCCACCCACTGTTTTCCTGTTGTTGCAGAAAGAACACAAACTTCTCAGAGAGGCTGATTACAGGAAGTGGCTCCACTCCAAGATGCTGCGCCAACGCCCCTCCCTAGTCTACAACACCAAAGAGGTGGGGGCTGGTGTCCCACTTCAGCCCACTGCCCTTTCCAAGACTCCAGAATCCTGGACTTCCAAGAGTTTCCACCCTTCCATAGAGGCACGCCTGCGGAACATACCACAGCCTATGGTGCCTCCTAAGCCTATCTACAAAAAGTCTAACATCAGTCGACCCAAGATGTGGAATTTTAGCAGTAACCCTGCCAGATCGCCCACCACTGAGATCAAACGCCAGCCAGGAATCCGCCTGGGTGTGCACCCAGAACCCTGCTTGGAGCATGACTTCCGTAGCTTCCTGGAAGTGACTCCAGACTATAATGGTGGAGCATGGCTACACACAGTGGAAGGCCACTGGGTGGCGCCCGTGCCTAAGCTGCCTTATGAGGTGATAGTCCGAGTTCTGTACCCAGGAGCACAACCATACAGGATGAAGGTACCCCAGGGCCTTTATCCTGTTAACATCCTGGATGTGACCCAGAAGCGGCACTTCGACAAGGATACCTTCGAGACCAACACCATGGCCATGAACCTGCGTGAAACATTTGATGACGCCTTCCTAGCAGCCATGCAAGCTCATCAGGGGCTCCCTGCCCTGCCTTCCTCCCAGTGTTCCCCATAAAATTATTTCAGTAGCCTCTCTACCTGAGGCAACCCAGTGAAGGCTAAGGTGTGATTCACATTTTGCATAGGGAGGAAAGGGGAAAGAGTGCTTGTGGGTTTCCCACTTTCTGGATCAAGGACAGGAGCACCTCTATATGCCTCCCCCAAAGCCCACATCTCTCTTTTTTCAGTGAAGAAATCTCTTTACTCCCCCAGGAAACCAGATTAGGGCAAAGTTCTAAGGTTCAGAGTGGGGGTCAGTCTCTATTCTCGGCCCTAGCAATGTAAAAGTGACACTTTGGTTCCCCACCTCAGTTCAAAAGGAAGGAAAAGACTACAGGGAAATTCTGCAATCAGAATTAAGATTAAGTCCTGCCTGCTACAGGTGCTAAGCCTCATTCTTCATTGGCAGATCCAGTCTAGGCAGAGGACAGCTAATTTGTCACACCCTGGCATGGGCTTCCTGGCACTATGAGCTGCCATCCCTTATTCCTACTGCCACTGAGGTTTTGCAGTTCAGGGAGGCACAGGCAGGATATCTGGGGAGATGAAAGCACCTGTACTTCCTCTAGAAAGTCATCCCGGATCCCCTGTAACCCCTTGTGCGCATCACAGTTCATTCATTAAACAAACATTTATTGAGTGCTTTCTATATGCCAGGTACCAAACCAGGCACTGTTTATACAAAAATCCAAGGACAGTTCCTGCCCTCAAGGAGCTTACAGTCTAGTGGGGAAATAGACCAGAGTGATCTGTGTGGTGGTCTGGGATGGGGCTGGTGGAGGGCACATTCCAAGCTTCTTGGCAGAAGTAAAATCTAAGTTGAGACTTGACAGAAGTACCAAAGTGAGTGGAAGAAAGGGAATCAAAGTGGTGCAAGAGCCATGGCATCTCTGCATACAGGAGGCTGGGACCCAGAGTGCAAGAAGGCAAGTGACTGAGGCCAGAGAGGGGAGCAAGGACCAGAATTCCAGAATTCTCACAAGCCATACTAAGGGGTCTGGACTTTATCCCAAGGGCAGTGAGGAGCCATGGAAGGTTTCAGGCCAGGGTGTGACTTGATCCAACTGTACATTTTGGAATGATAACTCTGGCTAGCCATGGGATAGAGAAATAGTAAGAGGCTGTCATAAGGTCAAAATTGATAACGGTAAAAGTGGCTCAAATCAAGAGATATTAAGACAGACTTGACAATTTTTAGAGATTGGACGTGGAGGGCAGCAGGGTTTCCTGTCTGGCTCCTGAGTGATCTTAGAACCAAGGCAGGTACCCATACCCCACAGGGAGAGTTTTGCAAAAGATAGTAACAAGTGCCATCTGGGCTATGAACTTTAGCTATCTGTAAACCCAGAAGGTGGCAGAACTATGATTCAGATCAAGAGGAATGCTGGGGATGGAAATCAACTCTCAGTTCCACGGTAACATCCCTGAAGCCATCGGCCTGGATGGGCTTCCCCAGGGAGCCCTCAACAGAATCCTGAGACTCCAGTGTGCACTGGGCAAGCAGAAAAGCCTGCATAGGAAACTAAAAGGAGCAGCCAGAGAGGTAGAGGGACAACCAGCCACAGGAGTACCAGGGAAGTATGATTTAAGAAGCAGGTGTGATTTAAGAATCAGCCATGTCAGCTACCATCAAGATCTAGTAGGATAAGGCATAAAGCATCACTGGATTTAGCCAATGAAGTCCCCTGGCCATCCATGAGAGAGCACTGACTAGGAATAGAGCGAACAGAGGCAGAGGCCATATCAGGGTAAGGAACAAAGAAGTGAACAGCGAGGGAGAGTAGGGCCAGCTTTCAGCCCATCACTGAAGAGAATGCTGGCCTCAGGCCCTCTACCTTGTCTGTCCTTGTCTGCATAGCAGCAAAGGATCAGGGAATCTCGCCTGCATTCAAAGAAGACCAAGATGTACTACTTTTCCCAGGGAAAGGGGAAAGCTGGTATTTTAAGAAAATGGAAATGCAAAAGCCAAGGACATGAAAGGGCTATGATGGGACTTCAGGCATGATATAGAAGAAACATTTCCAAGCACAGGGTCTCCCCAGTGACTTAAAGGTACCACATGTGCAGTTCATCTCTGCATCTGCAGCCTCACTGTGAGGTATAGGACATGGCCAGTGATGGCTCTCATGGGGACTTCATTCCAATATGTACTGTTGAGCACTTGCAAGGCACTATAGTTGGAGTGCAAGGTCAACAAATGCTGGTCTGTGCCCGAGACCTGGCCTGCCTTCTTAGAAGGCAGAGATCATCTCCCCAGGAGCCAGGAGCACACAGAAGAGTGTCAGACCTTGTGCGCTCTTAGCAACAAACAGCCTCTCCCACCAACCCCATCTCTTAAAAAATAGGCTAGAGCCCAGGCTGCCGAGAAGCCAATTTTTACTTTTTCTTTGAGCCTGGCATAGAATTCAGCCAGAAACCACCACTATTCCTCAGAGGAAGACTTATAAATAGGATATTGTAGATGTTATTCTAAAAATTTAACCCAGTTCTAAGCTATCTCCTCTCCTACTCTCAACTTGCCAGAGCCTCGGGAGAGAAGATGTGGATGAGGGAGGTGCATAAGAAAGGTTGCCTCTGCCCCTCATCCTGGACTCCAGGCGCAGGTTCTATTCCTCATCTCCGTCCCCTTCCCACTAAGGGCCACAAGAAGAGTTCCTTTGGAAGGATAAGGCCCAGACCCAGAAGAGGAGTCGCTGGAGCAGACATCTAGTCTAGTCCAGGCAGAAGGTCAGCAGGAAGAAAAGGAAGGTGAACTTTGGGGGTATTAAGGCAAACAGTGCCACCTAGAATCTTTATTCAAATGGGAATCAGCAATTGGACAGAAATCACAGTTCAACAGCAAAAACCATTTCTCTTGGGTACCAAGCCATGGCCCCTCCCTATGACCATCTGCCCAGAGAACTTGTTACAGCTGCTCTCCAGCTTCATAGACCCTGCCCTGCCTGAGCCAGAACCTCCCAACCCACCTCACGAGAGGGAGGGGAGGGCCTCCTGGTTAAGCAGGCTCTGCCACCCTCCCTATTGCCTTGTGAGATGACAGTCTTGGCAGCGTCAGATCTGAGCCAAGCCCTGAGGAGGGTGGGATGGAGCTTCAGAACTGAGGGGAGGGAAGCCTGGGCCAGTGGAAGGTGCATTCCAGGCTCCTGGCCCCTACCTAGAGGCGCCTGACTCTCCTGATCTTGCTTCCACATCCCCTTCCCCAAGGGGGTCAGTATATCTTCTGACGACTGGGTAGAATGGCCTCTTTGATGAAGGAGAAGACAACCAGGATCCCTAAGCGTTTGCCCCGCTTGCCTTTGGTGAAGTAATTGGAGACCACGTCATCTGTGAAGACACAGGCAGGGAGATGAATGAGTGAGAATGATTGTATATGTGTGTGTGAGTATTTGCATGTGTGTGTACACAGTTCTCCCAACCCAGAGCCCCACTCTTTCATCAAAGGGCTGGGCTCAGATACCTCCAGCCAACTGAGACCTTCCTGGCATCCTCCCACCTGGCCCTTAACAAACCCCTTCTCACCTCCTGGCTGCATTGTGGAGGGCAGGACATTCTCCCCGGCCGAGAGCGACACAAAGAATGCAAAAGGGATTATCCACAGGCAGAAAGTGAAATAGGCCAGGACCTGGCAACAAGAGAGACTGAGAAGAGGCTGCCCGGGAGGCAGCAAGAGTGGGCTAGGTGTGGTGACTGTGGGTCTTAGAGAGCTGGCTAAGTGCAAAGAAGGCCTGTCCCTGATCCCTCTGCAAGGGTCTGGGGCCAGGAAACAAGTCAGGACATTTTCAGACTTGGAGATGATTCAGGAGGTAAAGGTGGAGACTGAGTATGACTGAATGTTGCCACATTCCCAAAGAAGTGGCCTTGTGCTTCTGTGGGGCTTCAACCTGGAGCTGCAGGAAATGGGGCAATCCTGGGAGGAGAAAACCTTGGCAGGCCATGGGGGAGCACTGGGTTCAAAGTTACAGCCCACCCCTGCCCTACGAGACCTAAGTTAGACAAGGCCAGCCCAGTGTCCCATCAGGTCCTCAGATGACCCCATCAGGATACCCAAAGGACTCACTGGAGGATTGCAATTATCTTCTCTGCCTCAGCCAAAAGGACCCCTTCTGTTCCTCAGCCTCACTGCTTCCAAAAAATCATCTATATCATGTTTTGTTTTTTAAAAAGATCCCTCAAATGTACTGTCTTAGTTTCAGAAATTGCTTTGCTAAGTTCACAAAGCAAATCATACACCCCAGTCCCTTCATTCTTTTCCCGTTCCTGTTACTAGCTACATGTGCTGGGCACTTCTTACCTCCGAAAACGGATAATATTCTTCCGCAAAAAACTGAAATGCTAGGTAATGATTCACCACCACTAGTCCTGTTAAGGGAATGAAAAGTCAGTCAGCTTGGGCAGAATAATGTAAAACAGGATTTATAAGCTTCCAAAGGCCCTGAGAGTTGGGGGCCCTGAGTCTTATTCCTGATTTTGCATCCAACTCAGAGTATGGCTTTGAGTCAAGTATATCACTGTCTAGAACTCAGTTTCCTATCTGTCAAGACAGATTCATCAGCCAGGTGTGGTGTTACACACTTGTTATGCCAGGGACTCAGGAGGTTGAGACAGGAGGAGCATAAGCTCAGCAACTTAGCAAAACCTCAACAACTTAGTGAGATCCTGTCTCAAAACAAAAACTAAGCGGTGGATGTACCTCACTAGTAAAGCACCTCTGAGTTCAAGTACCCACCCCTAAAAAAGTGAATAAAAAGATGGGAGAATCAGGGGCTAGAGCAGTGCCTCGGCAGTTACAGCGCTTGCCCAGCATGTACAAGTACACAGGTTCAAACCCCAGCACCCACGTACACAAGTGTCAGAGCAATGAAAGCCAAGTGAAAAACAATAAAAATTGATTCTCTCTTTCTCTCTCTCTCTCCCCACCCCTTCTCTCTTAAAAAAAAAAAAATGATGGGAGAATCAGCCCCAACCTCCCTAATGCTTTGAAGTTAGAAGGTAGAAAAGAAAGCTCTAGCATGTTATAAAAAGGGGATTCTGGGCTGCAGGGGTGGCTCAGCAGTTAAGGTGCTTGCCCAGCATGCGCTCGTACACAGGTTCAAATCCCAGCACCCACATACAACAACTAAGTGTCAAAGCAACAAAAGACATAAAAAACTAAATAAAAATTTGATTCTCTGTCTCTCTCTCACTATCCTTCTCTCTTAAAAAAAAGCGGGGAGGGGGAGATTCTGTGGAACAATCCAAAGCATAGTGACAATGAAGCTGGTTTTTGTTTTTTTGCAGTAGTGGAAATTGAACCCAGGGCCTCATGCATATTAAGTGCTCTACCATTGAGCTATATCCTCCACCCTTTTTGTTTGTTTGTTTTATTTTAAGACAAGTTCTCACTAAATTGCCCAGAGCTGGCCTTGAGTTTGAATCCTTCAGCCTCTCAAGTAGCTGGGATTATAGGCGTGCACTACCACATCCAGCATGAACCTGGTTTTTACCAGATATGAGTCCTAAAGAAAACTCTCCCATAGGCTGTAGGTAGAATGAAGACGAAAGTGTGCAGACCAAACCCCTAAGAAATTCTGCTCCAAACTGGGAAGCATGAAAAAGGTCTCCTCAGACAAAGGGGGCCTCACTCCTTGAGAATAAAAGGGCATGGTTTGTAGACACTTTGAGGTACAATCTTATGGTTCCTCAGAATACTAGGGAGGGGGTCTTTTCCTATACTGCCCCAGAGTGAGGCATAGTAGTCTGAACTAATGCTACTATTCCACACACCTCTTTAGTGTGCAACTGAGCTTATGAAAAATAGCAAGCAAGCAGATCCTGGGGACAGGCTGCTCAGAGGCAGGTGTTCCTGCCAGTTCTCATGTTGAGATGAAGGGCAGGCACTAGAAAGAATGTGTCCCCTGAATCTGAACGCCCTCACACATACATCACAGCAACTACCATGTCTCTTCCCCTCTTACCTCTCCCCTTCTAAGACAATGACCACAGCCCTGCTTGCCTAGCCACATGCTAAGACTAAGGAATACTGGAAGACAGGAAAGTACCCTCTGCCCACCAGATCTTTTGAAAAATCTCAAACTCAGGAGACTGAGTTGGTAGGATCGCAAGTTCCAGGCTACTTGGGCAAATTAGCAAAACCTTGTCTCAAAATAAAAAGTTAAGGACTGGGAATGTAACTTGATGGTCCAATTCCCAGTACCATTTTTCTAAAATAATATTTTGGAAAAACTCTCTTGGGCATCTAAATGGCAGGCGGCAGGCTGAGGGAATGACAAAATGAAGCCAGAGGAGCCAGGACTCCCACAAAAAGAAAAAAAACAAAAAAAAAACCTGATGAACAAAAACACACTAAGGCACTCAGGGAAGACACCAGTCCTAGTTTACCACTATGCCCTCCCTGTTAATAATCTCTTTCCAAGTTTCCCATAGAAATGGAAAAGTAGCTCTGAAACATCCTGACTCCATCCGCTCTCCTGACGCTGAGCTAGGCTAACCAGTAATGACTAGCGGAGAAACAGCAAACTTTGTGACCAAATACTCTCTGAAACCTTCTCCATGAATATCTGTAGACATCTATAATCCCCTACTATACGTCAAATGAATTTCCCAGCAGTCCTGTCAGAAACATCAGCTCCAAACGAACAGAGTATCTAAAGGTCCAGAGAAGGGGACATGACTACCAAGGGCTAGAAAGTGGTAGCAAGGCAAAGACAAGGCAGGGTTCCCAACTGTGAGGCAGCTGCAACAACTGAGAATCTGACTTGAAAAGGCAGTCCCCAGCCAGGCATGGTGGCACATACCTGTATTCCCAGCAACTTGGGAGGCCGAGGCAGGAGGAGTGCGATTTCAAAGCCAACCGCAGCAGGCCCTGAGCAATTTAGCAAGACCTTGTCTCAAAATATGAAAAAGGGCTGGGGATGTGGCTCCAGGTTAAGCACCCCTGGGTTTAATCCTCAGTACAAAAAAAAAAAAAAAGCAGTCCCCATGAGGCATTTGCACCAGGCCCCTGCCTGCAGGGGCTTCCAGTCCTCTCAGGCTCCAGTCATTTTTGTTTTTGTGTGCGTGTGTGTATGTGTGTGCGTGCACGCATGCACTGGGGACTGAACCTAGAGGTACTTTACCAATAAGCTACATCCCCAGCCCTTTTTACTCTTTTATTTTCAGATAGGGTCTTGGTAAGTAGCTTAGGGCCTTGCTAAGTTGCTGAGGCTGTCCTTGAACTTGCAATCCTCCTGCCTCAGCCTCCCCAGTGCTGGGATTACAGGCATGCACCATCGTGCCTGGTGAAGCTCCAGTCTTGATCATGACTTTGGGCCAAAGGACTGGATGGGAAGCTGCCTACCTACCAAGGCAGGGCTTCAGGCTTTTCAGGCCAAAGTGACTTCTTTAAGCCGAGACTACTTAGTCAGGAACCCTGCCTCTGCCAATCTACAACCTCTTCTCCCTTCCCAAATCCTTCTTCAAATTTACCTCTTTGGAAAAGCCCTCCCAGCCTGAGTCTTCCATCCCCAACAAATTCTAGGCACCAGGGCTAAGGCAGGCTCTAGGGACCTCAAGACTGAGAAGCCCATCTTCCCAACCAGTCTTGCACCCTCGAGGACTTTGGGGGCTTGTTTCCTTCTTTGTAGTCCCTTCAAGGCTCAGGATTGAGATGGGCACATCCAAAAATGTCAGCTGCCTCCCCAACTCTGTCCCCTCTCACCGCATGACAAGATGAAGTTAGGCGAGGTCAGCATGATGAAGGGAAAGGTCTGGAGGAGGCCAAAGTAGACGAGGTTGGTGAAGAGGCCCACACCAATCATGCTGGTGGGGAAGCGCTCAAAGACGTAGAGACCAACGAGCACAGCTGTGGAGAACTGAAGAAAACAGAAACAAAATTCAGAGAGCCCTTACAGACAACCTGCCCAGATTCCCTAACCCCAGTTGGCTCTGGGAAGCACTAGGTTCATGCTTCAATCTCCTCATTTCATAGTCACAGGCCTGGTTATCCCAGCTAAACTCTCAGCTCCCAAGGACAGCTTCTTTAAAGACCTTTTCTCAAAAGTTTTTTTTTTTTTTTTTTTGGGGGGGGTTTGCAGTGTAGTAGTCAAACCCAGGGCCTCATGAATGCTATGCACACACTTTACCACTGGGCCTTTATTCCATTTTTTTTTCTTTTAATGCTGATCAGGGCCTATTGACTGAACTGATTATATAGCTCAATAATGAATCATGCCTGCAGTTTGAAAAACATATTCTGAAGGATGTGTAATTGTCACATCCTTAAAAAGGAAAAGCCTGCTGACTGAGGTCTAACTCCTATACCGACACCTGCAAGTTGGGCCTCTGAACCCAGAGCTGAGGGCTACAGTCTTGTCCCTACCACTAACTCCATACCCCAATCCATGCCCAGAATGGAAGAAGCTGATGACACTAGGTGGCTTGGGTGGCAATCGACTCTTTCTGTCCAGATGTACACCCAATCTCTCCTGCAGCTGGAGGAAATTTGTCCACAAAAAGTCATTCCTGTGGTCTTGACATCAATAGCAAGGACTGTATCCAGGAAGAGAAGTCTCCCATGGGGCAGAGGAGGGCAGGGTGGGGGTCAAGGGAAGTGCTCCCTTTAGGATAAATTATTCAATCCCATTAGAAAGAGGGCATGGAACAAGCATTCAAAACTGTCCTTAAGGTTCCTCTAAGTTTTATGGACTGGGAGCAGAGAAAGGAGCCATAGACAGTGAAAGACAGCTAAGCAAAGTCAAAGTCACAGGCCTGTCGACAGAGAATGTCCACTCTCAGCTGTTACCTTAGGAACAAAGAACAAGATCTGCCAAAAAACAATATAGCATACTCTCTACCCACCCCCTCAGAATCCAAAAAATACCTATGCAATCATTTAACTCTGTAAAATTCACAATCTAAGCATCTATATTGCTTGTAGGGGCAAAATATAGAAGAATCAAGAGACGGGGTGTGGGCGATGTGGGGGTAATTCTGGTTTAAGAACATATGCATATGTTGTCACTTTATATACATTTATGATTATACATTAACTCAACTGCTTAATAAAATTTTTAAAAAATGAATTTACAAATTAAAAAAAAAAGGTTTGCAATGAAACACTGCCACTTGGGAAGGAGGCTAGGGAAGATCTGAGCTCAGGAGTGCAGATCCAAAAGACAGGCCACAAGATAGAGAGTAGTACCTTCAGGAATCAGCAGACAGGGCTCACACCATCCAAGCCAACAAGAGCAGAAGGAAACACTGGGGAAATCCGCCACTTACCCAGATCATGTATTTTATGATTCTGCTGGTAGCCACTGTGTATTCTTCTATCAGTTCTGCCAGGTAGTACAGTCCAGCCGCTGGGTGAATGAGGAGAGGGACAAACAGGAAAAACATAAGCCAGAGTCACTCCTGCCATCCTGGTCATCCCTCTCTGCAGCCAGTTCCCTGTGGAACCCTCATGGACTCCAGAAAGTAAGAAGCAAATCAAACAACCCACACGTTGCCTTTCCAGGTCTGGAGAAGTACAACTTGTTAGGGCAACTAAAGAGAAATTTCATAAGAATGAATGGAAGCCAGCAGTGAACTGCTAAGCACAACGCTAACCTCTGACCTAGAAAGCATAATTTCATGCACTCCTTCAATAAATACCTTCAGGGCACTTAATATGGGCCAGGTGCTAGGCTGAGCGCTGAGAATACAGCAACACAAGCCAGATAAAGGCTCTTTCCTGACCAGCTTGAGAGGACGTGGTAACAACTACAGAGAGGAGTTTAGACTATTCCAATGTGAAAAGGCCAGGACAGGGCACTGCATGATCACCAAGCTCCTAGGATGGCTTTCAGGAGGAGGCGAGATCGACTAGGAACTTGCCAGAAAAGAAGGGAACAGAGTATCGAAAACGGAGTTGCAAGTACAAAGGGGCAAAGGCGACAGGGCGACAGCAGGTGTTGAGCAAAAGTTGGGCGAGGTGGGTCCGCGAGGGTAGGAGCGGTTGGCAGTTCACAGGCCCCGTAGGTAGGGCACTTAAATCAGTCCTTCCCCGGCACTGCCAGGCGGACTTTGTGACACCTGGCAGGACCCGAGGTCGGGGCCTGTTGCTGGGCTCAACACGAGTGGCTGGACAATAGAGGGCAGGGAGTGGAGCGGCGAAGGCAGGGGACGCCGAGCAGGGACCCCAGCTCGCTCCGGACCCCCTGGATGCGACCCGCGGCAAGCACACATGCCGGGGCGGGGGCCCGCGGGGGCCGGGGTCGCGCACTCTCACCGACAGCCAGCGTGATGAAGGCCACCTGGATGAAGAGCGACAGCCAGCTCAACACGTACATGAACCACATGGCGCCCCCACCCCACCCGCCCCCCGGCCGACGGAACGGGCCTGCGCGCTCGGGCTCCGGCAACACGGAGCCACCGCCACTGCCGCCGCCGCCGCGTCCCCGCCCCGCGGACGGCCGTCGGCTGTGCGCGGCCGCGGAGAGGAGCCCGGCCCGAGCGCCGCCCCTGGCCCGGTCTGCACTAGCGCCGCCCCGCGGCGCGGAGGACCAAGAGTTGCTGCCTGGTCGGCGCCGCGCTCGCACTCAGCCAGGTGCAGCCAGCTCCACCCAGGCAGTGGGACTGGGAGCCGCCGAGCCCGCGACGTGCGGGACAGTCCGGAGAGAGAAGAAGCTGGCACTCTTACAGCTGCTTGGAGAGCAGGTTGCCCAAGGACCTTTCTCTTGCTATCGCCAGTAACAAGGACGAAGTGATTGATTGCCTAACAAGTGCCAGGCGCTGTGCTAAACGCCAAGTTGATCAATGATGCGAATCATTTTCTGGATGGAACCTGGGGTTACCTTGCTCCAGGTCACACAACTAGGAAGCCTCACAGTCAGGAATTGAGGTGCCTTTAATTGGTCATTCTCAGACTTAACTCGCCCTCTATAGAGATAGGCTCAGTTCTTTGGGGGCAGGTTCTGCACCTGTGTGTCGTCGGCACCTTGCTCGGTGCTGGGCACGCAGGATGCCCACTTAACCATCCCTCTTGGGAGAGTTGCAGAGGGAATGCAAGGGACACAGTCCTTGTTTTAAAAGTTCCCCATCTAGTGGCCGAGACAGGCATCCAAAATGAAGTGTATATCAAGGAATTTTGGTATGCTTCTTATAACAACATCACATTTTGACGCATAAAAATAAATATATATTCTTCAAAAAAGTTACGGTAAGATCCAGCAATTTCACTTCTGGTTATATAAGCAAAAGAACTGATAAAGTTTAAACGTTGAACACCAATGGTCATAGCAGCATTATTCACAACAGGCGGGAAAAAAAGGTGAAAACAACACGAATGTTCATGTTGAATAAAAGGATAAGAAAATGCGGCATGTATAGATAACGGACTATCCTTTAGCCTTAAAAAGAAGTGAAATTCGGACACACTACAACAGATGTGAACCTTGAGTAGAGTAAGTGAAAAAAGCCAATTCCTTGAAGGACAAACCTTGAAGATATTATGCTAAGTGAGTAAGCCAAGTACTATATGATCCCCTCATGGGAGGTACCTGGACAGTCAAAATTGTAAAGGCAGGAAGTAGAATGATGGTTGTCAGTGTGTGGGGACACCAGCTAATAGAGAGGTATTGTTTAATGGATACAGAATTTCCATTTGGGAAGGAAAATGTTCTGGAGATGGATGGGGGTGATGGCTAAGTGCATTAAGAATGCACTTAATACCACTGAACTGGACCTCCAAAAAAGATTGTAAGTTTTGCATCATGAATACTTTACCATAAAATGCATACATTTCCTAGGAAGAGAAGGCATAGAGTTCAAGAGTAGAAGAGAGCATTCTTGCTGTATGTCTTTTTCTTTTTTTTTTAAGAGAGAGGGACAGTGAGATAGAGAGAGAATCAATTTTATTTTAGTTTTTCATGTGGGCTTCATTGCTCTGACACTTTGTTGTGTATGTGGTGGTGGGGTTTGAACTCTGTGTACTTGAGCATGCCAGGCAAGCGCTATAACCGCTGAGCCATCACTCCAGCCCCTTTTTCTTTTAAGAGAGAGACAGAGAGACAGTTAAAATTTTTTGTGGGTTTTCTTTGTTTTTCCTCTACTTAGTTGTGTATATGGAGCTGAGGATCACAGGTTCTCAGGCATACCAGACAAGCTTTCTACCACTGAGCCACATCTCCAGCCCCATGTCTTTTTATATCCTTAAAATATTGTACCTATTCATAAAATTAAAAATAAAATGTTCAGAGCTGGATTAGTGGTTCATTGGTTGGAACGCTCACCTGGCATATGTAAGGACCCAGGTTCAAACCCCAGCACCACGTACACAACTAAGTGTTGGAGAAACAAAGGACAGATGAAAAAATAAATAAAAAGTTGGGTCTCTCTTTCCTCTCTCTCTCTCTCTCTCTCTCTCTCACTCTTTCTTAAAAATAAATAAATGTGGGCTGGAGCCGTGGCTCGGCGGTTACGGCGCTTGCTTGGCATGTGCAACTACACAGCTTCAAACCCCAGCACCCATGTACACAGCTAAGTGTCAGAGCAATGAAAGCCATGTGAAAAACTCAATAAAAATTGATTCTCTCTGTCTCTCTCTCTCTCTTACTGTTCTTCTCTCTTAAAAAAAATACATATATACACATATATATAAATAAATAAATGCAATGTTCATAATACTCTGGACCTACTAGGTTGCCTCAAATCTGTTCTTACTCAGTCCTTTGTGAGAAAAGCCACTGTGCATTACGTTACACATAAGTGAACTAATCTTGGATCACATGACCTGGTCACCCCTCATTGGCCCAATCATGCTCAGATCTTTTCTTCTGGGCAGTATGCATTTGAGACACAGAAGCATCAGTGAATAGAGGCATGATAAGTCCTCAGTTGGTCTTTAAATATCTCCCAGGAAAGGAGGAAGTAGAAAAGTATCTCCCATCCCTGTCCAGAAGCTTGAGTTTCCAAAGGCTAGGTGCATTTACCCTAGATTAAGCCAGCCAGCATTGTTTTCCAGGTCTGGGCCCTTTCACTTCCCTGCAGTTTTATTAGAGTCCAAACTGGCCATGGAACCAGGACTGAGGAACCAAATTTATTCTGAGAACAGGAAGGGGAGCCACATTTCCTGAGAGCCACCAGAAGCAAGCAGGGAGAAGTGAAAGCAATTGTCTGCCAACTGCTCCACCCAGCCCAATAGGACAGGGCAGGCTCCAGAGGCTCCTCAGCACCATGCCTAACAGGGGTCAGGCTAGGGAGGGGCAAGACCAAGCTTTGCTTAAAGCAGAGAGACTCATTTCAAAAGTGAAAGGGTTGACCAGAAGTGAACAAGCAGATTATTGATTGAATCATTGACCTGCCCTGGGAACTACACATACCCTTTTAATTTTCACTTACATTCATATGTTACCATGTAATATCTGTTTGTAGGGATGAATTCCCAAAATTTCATGAGGAAGCCTCAGGAAAGCTAACTATGCCAACATCATATGGATCTTTTCTTTACAAATCAGTAACTGAATCGCTTCTCGAGCTTTTGGCCAAGAACAAGGGCAGAAGACAGTAAGTGCTCGCAGTTAAAGCATTCTTGCTCTGTGCCACTGTTTTTTTTTGTTTTTTTTTAAGAGAGAGGGAGAGAAAGAGAGAATCAATTTTATTTAGTTTTTCATCTGGTCTTTGTTTCTCCGACACTTAGTTGTGTATATGGTGCTGGGGTTTGAACCTGAGTCCTTGCACATGCCAGGCAAGTGCCATAACCACTGAGCCACTGCTCCAGCCCCTGTACAAACATTTTTGACCATGTGCAAATTGGCACAAATGTAGTGAGAGATTGCCTCATAGCTTGTGTTAATTTGTAGCCCCCACATGTATATGTGCTCTTCACCCCTTGACTTTTCTGCTTTTCTGCCTATGAGGTAAGCACCTTTCCTGGACACTCTGCTTAGGAGGGTAACCACCTTGCCGAACTAATCAATGCAATAATGATTCTTTCTAACCCTCTTTTTGTTACCCATGTTTGATTGCTATCCTGCATGAACTAAAAGACTCACTGAACCGGTGATAGTACAACTATTGTCTCCATCTCACAGATAAGAAGCAGAGGCACAGGGCTGGAGCAGCGGCTCGGTGGTTACAGCGCTTGCCTGGCATGCACAAGTACACGGGCTCAAACCCCAGCACCCATGTGCACAACTAAGTGTCAGAGCAATGAAAGCCATGTGAAAAACTCAATAAAAATTTATTTTCTCTCTCTCTCTCTCTCTCTCTGTCTCACTGTCCTTCTTTCTTTAAAAATAAGAAACAAGAAACAGGCACAGTGATGTTCAAAGTCACACAGCTGGTGCTTAGAGGAGGTTTGAATCTGGAAAGCCTGACTTCAGAAACCATGTGGTTTTCCTTGTATCAAGTCACCTGCTGTTTACAGTCAGGTGATTCTACTCAACACACGTCAACACATGTCTTTTGGCCGGTGGGCTGGGTCCTGCCTTATCTCCATGCAGGCTGCCAGCCTCCTGGCAGGTTCCTTTTCTCCCTCTGTCTTTATCATTGTAGGAACTAATGAATACACCTGAGAAGTCCAGCTTTGGCTGCCTCTGGTCTGACCTCTGGTGTCACCATTTCGTTCTTCTCACACTCCTTCAGACTTCAGTCTGCCCGAGGCTGGGACAGGCATTTAGTTGGATCTGTGGTTCCAGGGCCCAACTCGCTGGGGCTGCTCTTTCCTGGGGTCTAGGAAGACCACAGTTGTGTGGAATAAGCTAAGACCCAGTAGTCCCATCACCTGGTTATGTTGGTTGCTGCCCCCTAGTGGCCTTCAGAGGAGTTGGCACGGACCACAACGGGGCGCGTTGGTGACTTCCTAGAAAGTTTTAGAGCGAGAGAATTGAGGCCTTAGAGTGGAGGCCAGGTGGGGAGGTCCTGAGAGCACACACACACACACACACACCCAAACACCCACATCCATCACACACACATTACACACCACCCCAGCTTCCAGGCCTCTGCTGCCTCTGGCTGGCCAGGAGGAAAGCATGAGATGTTGTGCAAGAGAAACCATGAGGTCAGGCCCAGGCAGACAGGTCTGCAGCCCCAGGCCCCTCTCCCCTCCTAATCCCTTCCTCTCCTTGTGTGGTTCTTGCCTAGACCTGATCTTTCTCTTCCCGCTCTCAGGACTCAGAAGTTCGGGATTGGGCAGGAGATTTAAGGAGATGTGTTCCCACCCTCCCCTCTCCACACCAGTACATCACATAAGATGTCCTTTTTTGAGGTTCCCACATCCTGCGGGGGGGGGGGCATAATTTCCCTGTGATGATCCATGTGGTCAGCAGGTTTGTTTGGCATTCACAGCAGGTCAGCCAGAGCAAAATTCTAGTAAGAGACAAAGCACAAACCATGAAAAATAAAGATGCCTGCTGTGTCCACAGAATCTGTATATCTAAGTGTCTATGCCAGGCCTCTACCCCCACCCAAGCAGCTGCCCCACAGTCCGTGTACCCTTCCCCCACCCCGTCACATGCTTGGGGCCCCAACTCAGGCGTCTAAAGAGCTCCTAGTGACAAATCCTCAAAGGCTCTATTAATTGCCTCAGCATTCTCTTCAGCTAAGCTGCCATGCCTGAGAGGAGGAATGACAAAAAGAACCTGATGGGGGACCCAAGACCCCAGCACATCGCCAAATTAAAGTTCTAGACACCAAGAGATCTCTGAAATAAAAGGATTTAGTGAGCTGTAACAAATGCTAGTCTGGAAGAAAGGAAGAATCCTGGGACAAATTTCGTAAGCCACCAGCACCAGGGCTGGGTAGCAGCTGGGAAAATGTCCACCAGAACTAAGGCAGAGTGTTTTATAATGAAACTTTGGGGAAAAGAAAAAAAAAAGCACAAATTGCTTACACTGAAACTTCCTTGGCTGTAGATAAGAGGGATGGGACAATGTGAAGAAGGTGAAATTTGGGGGCAGGAGGACAGCATATAAGAACCTGTTGGGGTGGTAAGCAGTATGATGGCTCCTTGATGGTCCTCTGCATGGGGTCTGTGTCAAGGATTTCAACCTACCCTTGGGAATGTGGAGCAGGAAGTCCCTTTGGCCTGAAGGGGTTAGCCGAATAGTTCCTCTCACCTCTTTTCTCCTCCATTCCCTAGCTGTAACTGCATTTAGAACTGTCGGGATTCTTATCAATCTCTCTCCCTCCCTCCTTCCCTCCGTTCTCCCTCCCTCACTTTCTCCCTCACTCTCTGTCCCTCTCTCCCCCTCCCTCTCTTCCTCTTTCTCCCTCTCTCTCTCCATCTCTCTCCCTACTTTCTCCCTCTCTCTCTTCCTTTCTCCCTCTTTCCCTCTCTCCCTCCCTCCCTACCTCTCCCTCTCCATCTCTCTCCTTCACTTTCTCCCTCTCTCTTCCTTTCTTCCTTTCTCCCTCTTTCCCTCTCTCTCCCTCTTTTTTCTCCCTCCCTCTCTCCCTCCTTCCCTCCCTTCCTCTTTCTCCCTCTCTCTCTCTCTCTCTCCCTACCTCTCTCTCTTCCTCTCCCTCCCTCTCTCCCTCTCCTCTCTCACACACACCCCAGAGCTCCTGAGCAAAACTGTTCAGGTCCCACAGACCTGTGGGGTGGGGTGGGGAGCAGCTGGCGGGTGGAGGTCCTGCTGGCCTGAGTTTGGAGCTCCTCTTGGGGACAGCCTTATTAGCCAGCACAGCAGAGAGCCATTTACAGTTGCTTCTGTCATTACTATAATGCAGGTAATGACAGGCCTGAGTGTCTCCCTGCCTTTACTCAAGCATCTCCAGGTGGCCTCTCCTGACAAGAATTCCTGAGAAGCAAAGGGAATACTGTCTCTGACCAAATGGCTTCCTGGGGGGGGGGGGGGCGGCGGTTGGCAAAGGGGATCCATAGATCAGGAAGTAAGACCAAGAAGGAGCCAGTTCTACCTTTCACTTCACAAACCAAGCCCAACATCAATCTACATGTCTGGAAAACTCCTACTTATTATTCAAAACTCAGTTCAAATATTGCCTGAGAAGGTCATGAGAATGTGTGGATCTCCATGTCTCCAAGTGCCCAGCTCAGAGCCTGGCACAGATGCCAAGAGCCATCCTGCCTATGAGGCTGGCCCCTGCAGCCATACTTCTGCCAGGTCACACTATCCCTCTCGGAAGGGCAGATCCTTGACCCAAAGGAGTCAAAACATCTGTTTCCCACACCTGGGCCTGTGAGAAGCTGGACTGGCCTGTGAGCAGTGTGTGACACTCAATTAACACAGTGGCAGTTTGTGAACACAGTGGCCATCTTGTGCCATGTGGGTGACAATAGCAGTTTGTGTTGAGAAAGTCTGAGCTGATGAGCATGAGCAGGGAATGGACAGAGAGTGTGGTCTGTCCCTTCTGATCACAGTTCCAGGTCCTTCCTGTCCCAGCTGCCTCCCATCTTGGGTTCTGTGAGACACTAGTCAGTGTCTGCTTCTTGCAACTTACAAGCCCTAACTCCCCCCAGGGAGGACAGTTCAGGGTTAAGCAGTTGCCACCCCAGGAGCTGGGTCCCCCGTGCTCCCAGTCGACTGAATCAACACATGCTTAAGTGGAGCCTCCAGGTTCTCAGCCCCAGCTGTGAGCAGACTCTCTGGGATGAGATCCAGTGTGAACAGATTTTCAAGTCCCCATTTCCACAGGGTTTGCACAGGGCAGCCAGGATGGAAACACTATCCTAGGGAAAGAAAAGCACAGAATGCACGGGTCCTCTACAGTCCTGAGCCCCACACACACCTGCCCTCTCAGGGAGGGCTGCAGAGCTGTTGGCAATGGAGGGACCTGGGTGGGGGCGGCCCTGTGAAGCCTGCCCCGCCCTTTCTAGTCCCTGCCCTGAGAAAGCAAACTCCTGGAACTTTCCAGCCCTACCACCCTTCACAAGAGTCTCTAGACTCATAGCTCTGAAATCTAAAGAACCTTGAACGTCCTGTCCCCTGCCTCCTGAGCAAACCCTTCCCCACTCCTACCCTTGTTACACTCAAAGTGCCCTTCTCTTTATCTATCCCGTTATTACCAGTCTTTCAACACCCAGTTAACATCTCTGTCTCTAGGAAGCCTTCCTGGTTACTATAGATCATTCTAAGCCTTTTCTTCTCAGGCCCCCTATTTGCAACCTGAGTCCACCTGGGCTCACTCAGGGCCTCCTTGTGACTCTCCTGTTTGTTTTATTAACCTTCTGGCATCTTCACCTTGCCTCACCAGCCAGTGTTCAAGGCCCCATGGCTGCTCACCCACAATGTGGTCAGACAGCAGGCTGGGGATAAGGCAGGTGTTTAGAAATCTCCCAGCCTTTTCTCACCTCCGTGCTCCAGAGGGTGTCAGGTGAGGGCACCGGTGAGAGGGGAGCAGGAGCTCTTTCACATACACAAGCAACTGTGGCAAGTCAGTAGGCTCCGCAAGAGCAGGGACTTTGGCCTATTTAGACCCAGATTTCCCAGTGTGCACAGCAGGCCTGCACTAAAATGTGCTAAATGAACACGAGAGGGCTTGCGACTGACAGGCAAGTCCTAGGCAATGACCGTGCAGGAACATACACTCAGCACCCTCCCGCCCACCACACCAGCACTGTGGGCAGAGGCATGCATATTCTCCTGTCTCACTTGGCTCAGCTCCCCAGAGCCCAGGGGAAGCGTTATCACCCATGTCCCCACAGCCGGGCAGCCTCCAGCTGGACGCCACTCAGCCCTCCTGGTGCTAACTTGGCCTGACACACGGGCTGCGCATGAGGCCTCCTGTGGAAGCTGTGGGAAGCCCACCACCATTGTGGTGGCTGCTAATTGGCTCTGTGTTGGGTCTTGGGTCACCGCTCGGTCAGCCATGGCTGATACCTTCTTCCCACTTGTCTCAGGAAAGGCACAGCTGTCCCTTCCTCTTAGGCCTCAGCTGGCCATTGAACCGCACATGCCCAGCCACGTGGGACTGCCCTGGCCAGCAAGCCCCTCTGATGGTGGCCCCCCACCATGCTCACTCTTGAGAGACAGCAGAGATAACTCAGCAAACAGGACTGGCCTTGGGGTGAGCAGTTGTCTTGGGGACACAGTGTGAAAACAAGGTATGAAAAAGAGCCTAAGCCAGGTATCTCTTTGTAACCTGACTCAGCACCTGAAAAGCCACTATTAGAGGAACAACCGTCCAGTCCTTCCTTGCTCGTCTTCAGGGTTTCTCTTAAACTGCACATCACATCGCCTATTTGGGGGCAGGAGGAAGCAACAGGGTTCAGAGGATGGGAAGAGGAAACCCCACTAATTGGAATCTTTACTTATATCCTTACTTATATCCGAATGTCAGGTCCCTACTCTTGGTGCTGCTGCGCCCCTTGGCTGCTATGTCAAGGGATTTTCAGCAGACTACTTTCAGAGTAGCAGCAGCTCCCCTCAGTATCTGCCATCACACCCACCTCTGGGATCTAAGGGCTCTGGGGATCTCAGAGTGGCTATTCCTTAGCTTAGGCTCCGAGCCTCGGTGGGTGCTGGCTTAGCCTACTTTCCTCCCAGTGGGGGTTGAGAGTGGACAGCACTTGGGCCATGACAAAGCTTAAGGACTGACCTCTTCTAGAGGGTGCTCACTCCTAATTTTCAGCCCCCACAGCCTGGTTCCGTCACAATTTTACCAGGGTCCACTCATTTTAAAGGCCCCCATCTCCTCCCAGTTTGGGACTAGAATAAATACCTCTCACTCTCCAAGCCACCCTCAGATCCTGCCTGCTGCATAAAGTCGCCCCAGTGCTGCTCTTGGTGTTGCAACCTGTGGTTGCATCTTTGCTCCCTGTGCCCTGAGCAGGGGACTGCAGAGCTAAGGGCAGTTCTGGGCTGTGGGGTGTCTCTCCTTCCTCTCCTTCCCTGGTCCCCCAGCTTGGGGGACAGGTCATGATTGCAGGAAACACCCATCAGATCAACCACTCCAATGGCCTCCCTTCGTGTCTGCCAGGGAGGGCACACAGAGGCTTTGAGTGACACTTCCTGGGTTTAATCTAGCCCATGTTCTGATTTGGAGAGCTGAAAGCTACTTGGCTCTTCCCGTGTAGGGGCCAGAAAAGGCTAGGGCTGGCCAAGGTCGTACACAAACAGCACCTGTGGGAAGATTCTGGCTGCCCCAGGGAAGAAGGTAAGAGGAAGAAGGAGAGGAGGGGTGCCAGCCTCATTCTACTCCCTGCCAGGGCTCAGCTTGTCTGACTTCCTCAGGCTTGGGCCTCTGGCAGGGATGCATTGCCTGTAGGGAATGGATTCCTTGCTTCCGAAGGTTTAGCCCAGACAAAAATAAAGTCTAGGCCTAAGGTCTCAGTATGAGACATCTGAGGAGTTTAAAAGCTTTGTGGCCTTTGTGTGGGATCCAGCCATTTATCAATAAGTGGATTATTAAAAAGAAAAGAGAGGCCAGGTGGAGTGGTGTATGCCTGTAATCCCAGTAACTCAGGAGGCTGAGGCAGGGGAATCACAAATTTGAGGCCAGTCTTAGCAACTTAGACCTTATCTCAAAATAAAAAGAGTTGGGGTTGTGACTCAGTGGTTAAGGGTCCCTGGGTTCAATCCCCCCCCCAAAAAAAAGAAGGAAAGAAAGAAAGAAAAGAGAGACGGAGAAATTAAGAATGAAAATCGTACTTTCTTTTGGATCATCTTTAAAATCTGTCCATAGGATCGTATAGGACTTCCAAAGCCATAAAGTGTGTACCCCAAAGATCTATTTTCTCCCAGAGTTTTCTAAACTGGAATTAAGAGAAAGTCTAGGGGTTGGGGATTTAGCTCAGTGGCAGAGGCGCTTGCCTAGCCTGCAAAAGGCCCCGAGTTCGGTCCTCAGCCCTGAAAAAAAAAGAGAGAGAAAGTCTGTGGAATATATATGGGGGGCAGTGTTAGAAACTTTCCTTTGAGACAAGACCCTCTTGCTGATAATCTTGCTTTTTTTAGCCATTAAACAAAACAGAACGGGAACAGGTTTCTCTCCTTTGGGAGCTTTCCCAAGCCTTCAGGTACTGATAAGGAATCGTGGTTCTTCAAGATAAGTGGAGGTCAGGTGGATTTTCAGTGTTTTCAAGTATCACAAGAACCTTTGCTCTGGAACTACCAATAATTATCTCCTGAGGGAACAGTATTTGGAAAACACTAATCTGTGGAGTAATATCTCATTCTGTTGTTTGTGGTAGCATGTAAATCCTGCCCTCCTAAATTTCTGCAATATAATTTTCTAAAACTTGAAAACACACCAGATGTGGTGGCCAGTGGCTATAATCTGAGCCAATTACCAGCCCTCTCCCCAGTAGGGGAGGGATGCTCATCCACAAGGGCTCAGGATTGATGCCAAAATAGAATTTTTTCTCATTTCCCAGGTTCTTTTGTGAAGCTCAAGGGGTCACACAGAAGGAAAGACAACTTTATGATCTTTATATATAGTATTTAGATTTTTGTATGGGTCACTATTTCGCTAAAAAGACAGATACTCCCTCTATGCCATGGAATACTACCCAGCAATGGAAAGGAATGACTACTGAGACATATAACAACTTGAGTGAATCTCCAGGGAATAATGCTGAGTGAAAAAGTTATATACTGGTTGATTCCATTTCTAAGCATTCTTGAAATGACAAAAATTTGGAACCAGAGAACAAATTAGTGATTGCCAAGGGAGTGTTGAATATAAAAGGACAGCAATCCTGGTGGAGACTAAGCTGCTCTGTGTGTTGACTGATGGTGGATACACAGACCTATGCATGTGACAAAAATGAGTAGAATTAAACATGAACACTTATAGAAATGGACGAAGATAAGGCTGAAGAAATGATTGACAGACTATGAATCCACGTCACTATCCGGTTTGATATTCTGTACTATAGTTAGTTGTGCAAGATGGTACCAGGGAATGGGGGCTGGAGTTGTGGTTTGGTGGTTACGTCGTTCACTGGTATGTGCAAGGATGCAGATTCAAACCCCAGCACCACATACACAACAAAGTGTCGGAACAATGAAAGCCACATGAAAAATTAAATGAAATTGATTTTCTCTCTCTCTCTCTCTCTCTCTCTCACTGTCCTCTCTCTTTAAAAAAATGCTACCAAGAGAGAAACAGATGTCTCTGCAGTATTTCTCAAAACTGCTTGTGAATCTATAATTGTCATGATAAAAATTGTAATTATTTAATTTTTAAAAATAGAAACTGAGCGCCATGGCACATACCTGCAATCCCACTACTCAGGAGGCTGAAGCAGGATGACAGCTTGAACCCAGGAGTTCAAGGCCAGCCTGAACAACATAGAGAGACCCCATATCTAAAGAAAAAACAAACAAACAAAAAAGAAACTCAAGGGCTGGGGACATAGCTCAGCTCAGTGGTACAGTGCTTACCTAGCATGTGTGAGGCCCTGGATTCCATTCTCAGCACTACCAACAAGGAAGGAAGGAAGGTCAGTTTTGATAAAAGGAGGACTACGGGATCCTCACATGTGCTAAAGGGCAAGGAGAAGCATGGGAAAGATGGGCGCCCTCACCCCTCTGGCCCCTCTCTCCCTGACACCTCTATCAGAAGAGATTTGTTCTAGGAGCGTCCACCCTGCTTCCCTGAGACCTTCATACCCCCTCTGAGAACACAGTGTTCATAGCTCATAAACCTCCATATTTAGGACTCCATCTAGGAACCAGAGAGCTAAATCCTGACAAAGGAAAGGGAGAGACTGAGGAGTGGAGGTCAACGCAGACAGAAGGCTCACGGGGGCTAGGGCACCTCAGATGTCAGAGACTGGACACCAATGACCAAAAGCCTGATGGGAAAAGAGCACATGTCAGCAGATGCAGGTAGAAGCCCCTCCTCACAGCTGCTATGGTGCTATTTAACCCTGAACTTTACACGGCACCCAGGAGACTCAAGAAGAGAAAGGATAGATGTTGGATCTTAGTTGCAAGTGAAATTGCTGTGATTAGATTAAGCTTTCTGCTGTTAAGGAGAGTGGAGGATTGAGACAAAAATCAAGTTTAACTGTAGGAAAATATTTACATTTTTGTGTCCCTGAGTTTGTGCACTATAAAAAATTGGACCCACTACACACACAGGTGCATATTTTCATAAATGTACTTGTACACTGATAGACACAGATCACTGACGTTCTCATGAGCAGACGACCCATACTCAGTAGCGTGCTGGTAAATGTTTAATAGGTGGCCTTTCTGAAAACAGCAATAGCCAATAACCTGATTTGTAGCAGCTATTGATTTCTGTGATATAAATATTCCCACAATGGTGATTTCAAGCAACCAACGTGATATCTCTGAATGGAGCTGGAGAGATGTAGATAAAATTGGGTCTTTGTGAACTGTGTGCTCCAGCTCCAGTACCACACTGGAGCTCCAACACTAATCACATTTGCCCAAAGGTGCCTAAAAGTGTAGGACTGCTTAGGTTCCCTCAAGGACTGAAATGCTCATTCTACTTCTGACGATGTGTTCCTACTGAAAAATGCATAAAGATGTTATCTCAAATACACGCATCTGCAGTCAAGTTCAAATACATATATGCGCATGCCTACATATAGATCGACATAGACTGAGGCATGCACGTAAACTCCCACGCAGACACCCACATGCTCAGAGAGGAAGCAGGCATAAATCAACCTGATTTTCTCAGGTTGAGGCCCTGGCCCCACACCCCTCAGAACAACTTCAGACGGAGGCAGGCAAAGCCCCTTTTCCTTCTCTTCCTTCTCTTCCTTCAAATGGCTGGAGAGACTTAAGGGGCAGAGTGTTTATGCCAGTTAGCTGCACGTGCTTCTGCACTCTGGGGACTACATGTGCCTCCCTTTCCATCTGGATTGGCCTAGAAGAGCCTTCAGTAAGCCAGGCCCTGGCCCCTTTCTCTTTCCTTGTGGGATGGTGAACTCCAGCCTTTCTCCCCTTCCTTGTCCAGGATCAAAAGAGGGAGATGTCACTCTGATTCCCACTTGGATCCCTCCCTCTGGTTCCTGCTCTGCCTCATCCCCCGATCACTTCTCTGTTCATTTGTTGCCTGGGCCATTGCTCAGGCTTGTAAGTGTCTTCCTGCTCCATACTCTCCCCTCCCATTTGGCCCATTGTAAGGAATCTGCCAGATTAATAAAAGCATAGTGCCAAAGTCACAAGTGTATTGCAACTCTTAGGGATAGATCCCATCAAGGACTCTCTAATGGAGACAGTTAGGGGCCACCACAGGGATGAAAGGCAGATGTACTCCCAAGGGCCTTTCTTAACTTGTGACCTGTTACAGAGATTGGGTGAGCCTGAGCCCCCCAGTTATAACAGGGACTTAAAGAGGCTGCCTTTGCTAATTAATAGGCACTGACTTCACTTGGATCTGATGAGGCCTGATAGGTCACAAAAAAGGAAAAAGCTTGGCATTTCTGACTTCTTTTGTATCTGTCTCCTATATTACCTTAAACTGTGGGTCTGCTTCCTGCTCACCTCTGCACACAGGCACGTTAATCATTTAAGGACTATTCATCTAAAACTGGTAATCTTACCTTTCAAGGCTGAAGACACCAAGATAAAAGTAACTAAGGTATTTTTCAAGATTTGCATTGTATTTTCAAGATTTATAACATCCTATTCCAGGCCTTCTGGGACAGCACCTGAAAGTCTTCAGACATTGACCTGTAACTTCCTGGAACAGATGAGCTTTGCAGAGAGATCATCCCATGAAAAGACCATACCCTAAGCAGAATAAATCATCTGGCTCACTTTCAGGATCACAGGTCTAATAATCAACCCACAAAATAAATGAAGATCTCCCCCTGAATTGATAAGGACTTGCCCTTCCCTGGAGCCACAGACAGCCCACCCCAGCAGCCCAATAAAAGCTCTGTCCTTCCTGATAATCCCTTTTTTCTTGAGGTGAGCCTTCCCCGCCTTCCCCTGCTCAACAAGTTTTGCCTATATGTTCATATTCCTGACTGACTCAGTTTCATTTCTCTTGTCACTGGGTCAAAACTTCTTGTCTCCAACATCATGACCACATGACCACCTCCTGCTTCCTTAATTCACAATTTCTCTTCTCCTTATTTTTTCTATGTCTTAATCTCTTCAATGTTCTGCAAACTGTCTCTGCCATGCAGTTTTCTTGCTCCCTTCAGTTCACAATGGGCCATTCACCATGCCTCGTGTTTGCGGCACAATACTTGATAGTTTTCTAGCCTTCTTGAAACTATCTATGGAGCTCCTATTATGTACCCAATACTGAGGTTAGCCCTGGAAATTCAGTGGTGAATAAAGGCAGCTATTTCATGAACTAAGTCAATATAATTTGTTGAGAACCTTGGGGCTAAAAGTCCTCTGCTCCAAAATAAGTGGATTTGGATTGGAAGTTTTTTTTTCCCACTCTCCTTATCATCACCTTTGTGCTGCCTCCCCTGAAACTATGGCCTTGCTACCTTCATGGGGACAAAGCAGAACAGAGGACAACACTGTGGCTCACAGACACTTAGAGGAATTATCAACCTCGTGAGCATCATGAGAACCGTGGCTGGCTGTTGCAAGCCCAGTACAAAGGAGCATTAAATTTTACAAGCTATTTAGCGGTCAATGAACATCTTCCTGTATTGCAACACCCATATTTCTTTCTCATTATAATAACTACCCACACCCATAACAAACACTATTTTTTGTGTGAGCCTTGGCTAATTACTCTGATTTCAGAATCTCAGTTTCTACTTGGGATATGTAGTTGGAAATCACCATTTTCATAAAAAAATTTAGGATGATAAAGATATAAAAAGAACTTTAAAGAATTATAATGTGCAACACAAATGTATGGAATTATTATTAGTCTTTTATTTAATGCTACTTTCTTTTTCAAATCAATCACAGGGCCAATACTTATTTCAGAAACAGGAACTCAATGACTTTGAATTGCCATTCTCCTGCCTCAGCCTCCCTAGTTGCTGGGATTACAAGCATGTGCCACCACACCTGGCCAGAAGTGACTGAAATACTCTGGTCTAGATGGACAAGTGACAATACATACAACACTGTTGTATTACAGAAACATAAAGCAAGTCATAAATACAAGCCACATGTGTAATTTAAAAATTTCTACTAACTTTTTTTCACAGATGCGGACATCCACCGTGGCCAAGATTCAGGACATTTTTGTCACCCAAAAAGCTTTCTCATCCTTTTACCTTGTCTGCCTCTGCCCCAGAAAATGACTGATCTTCTTTCTGTCACTTAGTTTACATTTTCTACAAACAGAAGCATACAATATGTAGTTTTATTTTGTTTTTTTAAAGAGAGAGGGACAGTGAGAAAGAGAGAGAAAGACAGAATCAATTTTTATTTAGTTTTTCATGTGGCCTTTGTTGCACAGGAACTTCGTTGTGCACATGGTGCTGGGGTTTGAACCCATGTACTCGCACTTGCCAGGCAAGCGCCATAACCGCTGAGCCACTGCTCCAGCCCCTGTAGTTGTTTTTATGTATCTGACTTATTCCATTTGGCATAATGATTCTGGTAACCATCCAAGTTGTTGGTGAGTATCTGTAGCTCATTTCTTTTCATTACAGCTGATCTCTCACTGCTATGGACATGCTGCAATTTGTCTATCCATTCATTTGTTGTTGGGCACTTGGTTTGTTCTGGTTTTGACTGTTTTAAATAAAGGTACTGTGAACATCCTTGTACAAGACTTTGTGGAGACTTCTAATATTTCTTTTGAATGTACGCTAGAGGTGGAAATAAAAAAATTCTAATATCCATACTTAAAAACATAAAAAGACACTGGCAAAATTAAATTTGAATAATATAAAGATTTAACCCACTATATCCAAAATGTTATTTTGACATGTAATTCACACAAAAATGATTCGTGATATATTTTACATTCTTTTCGGGCACTAAGTCCGTGAAATCTTGTATTTTATACTGACGATACACCTCATTTTGGACTAGTCACAATCCCAATGCTCAACACTCACATGGATACTGCATAGCACAGCACATACAAATTTAATGTCAATAAACTTTAGTTAAGATCTGTAGAGTGGGGCTGGAGCGGTGGCTCAGCAGTTGCATATGCAAGGACACGGGTTTGAACCCCAGCACCATGAACAAAACAAAGTGTCAGAGCAACGAGAATCCGCATGAAAACTAAATAAAATTGCTTCTCTCTTTCTCATTGTCCCCCTCTCTCTCTCTCTTAAAAAAAATCTGTGGCATACTTTAGGGTTTTCTAAAGTTTTTTGATATTTAAAGCTCACGTTAGCATGAGTAGGTGGAGGTTTATCATCTTCATTCTGTAGATGAAAAGTAGAGAAATTACATGTAATTCACTCAACACCCAGCTACTAAATGATAAACTCAATCCTTATCTTCAAACCTGGGCATTTTCCTCTTTGATTTCTTTTCTAAAAAAAAAAAAGCAATACAAAGACACATTGGAATATTATCACACATATAGGCCCCAAGATTCATAGTAATGATACAGAAAAGGAATCTGGGTTTTTCTTTTTTAAAATTTTTATTTATTTTTTTATTTTAAGAGAGAGGGAGGCAATCGATTTTATTTTTTTTCCATCTGGCCTTTGTTTCTCTGACACTTAATTGTGTACGTAGTGTTGGGGTTTGAACCTGGGTCCTTGCACATGCCAGGCAAGTGCTGCATCCACTAAGCCACTCTTCCAGCCCCCCCTTTTTTACTTTTTGAGACAGGGTCTCACCAAGTAGCTGAGGAACTCACTAAACTGTGGAGGCTATTGTGGAATTAGTGGCCCTCCTTCCTTAGTTGCTCAAATTGCTGGGATTACAGGCATTTGCCACCATGCTGCATTAGGAGACAGTTTTTCATCTACAATTTCATGTTTCAGTCTAACACCTGATTAGTTGTTATTCTAAAAATGTATGTGTTGGATTAAACACTTTACAGCTATGAATGAAAATATCACAAGCAGGAATTAAGAAACCTATATTTCTTAACACATAGTGATTTACTTTTTTTTACTCTTGTTACTTAGTTCTTCAGCATCCTGATTAGGTAGGAATTGCAAGTTTCCTTTCTTCCAGTTTTAAAACCACATGTATGGGGCTGGATCCGCGGCTTGGCGGTTATGGTGCTTGTCTGGCATGAGGGTCGGAGGATGAGGGTTCGAACCCTGTACCATGTACACAACAAAGTGTGCAGTAACGAAAGTCACATGAAAACCTAAATTAAAAAATTGATTCTCTTTCTCTCACTGTCCCTCCTTTAAAAAAAAAGCAACACACACACCAAATGTTAATGTTACGTTAAAAACATAATCAGACTCAGCTAGCTGGCTGTCAGGTAAAGAGTCCTTGTTCAAGATTACTCTACAAACCGGGTGCGGTGGTACATGCCTACATGCCAGGTGCATCCTGGTGCCGGAGAGGTTGAGACAGGAGGATCACAAGCTCAAAGTCAGCCTTAGCAACAAAGCAAGGCTCTAAGTTACTCAGTGAGACCCTGTGTCAAAATAAACAACGGGCTGGGGATAAGGCTCAGTGGTAAAGTGCCTCGGGGTTCAATCTCTGGAACCACACACACACACACACAGAGAAATTGCAAGAAGACATGCGCATCAAGGGAGCTCGGCTGCAAAGGGAGCGTTCCCTAGGTTTGCCAAGGGCTGCCCTTCTGGCTTGCAGAGCTGCACAGCGTGGACCCAGAACCGCTCGCAAGAGCCCAAGGAGGTTGGCCACGGCTGCTCAGACCTTGCCAACATTTTTCCTCCTTCAGACTACCGCTGTTTCCTAGTGCTGTGTGACAGCGGGGGCGTGCTAGTGACTGCAAGGCAATAAAAGGCCAGTAAAACCCTATCTGCTAGTCTGTGTCCCTCCACAGAGAATTAAATTAGGTAGGAAGAGCTGAAAGTTCCCTTCTCGGGACAGCCTGGAGGGATTTTCTTTTCCAGCTGGCTTCTACTTCCTCCCGGTTCCATACATTCACAGAGCGCAGCTAAACGTTTGCGCAGGTGTTTCTGTGCGCGTGTGATTTTCGCCATCGCCAGGCAAACTCCGGTTGAACATTAATTTCCGTCGGACGGCCCGGGACCCTCGGTTTGTGCACGCCCCTCCCGGAGCCCTCACCTCGGTGGAGCCCTACGGTGAGTGCGTCACCCCGAGCAGGGACCAAACCCTCCGTAAGCGCTGCGCATGCGCAACGCGGAGCGGATAGCAACTTCCGGGAGGCGAGGGGCGGGGAGGGCAGTGTAGTGGGGCCAAGTAGGACGCCAGTTTCTGGCTCTTCACCTTAGGATCCGGTAGCGATCTTCAGAAGCAGGGTCCGGGAGGAGCCACTGAGGAGCAAGCTAGCCCAGTCCGGGTTGTCGTGCCCGGGCCAGCCGGGGACAAGGGGCGGCTCTAGGCGGCACGCCCCCCGCGAGCTAGCCAGACTGCGCAGGCGGCTACGTGACGCGGGGCGGGGCGGGGAGGGGCGGGGAGGGGCGGGGCGGAGCAGGATGGAGGGAGGGGAGGTGCGGGAGGGCGGGGAAGCAGTCGGCGGGACCTGCGGCGGCGGCGGCAGCAGCAGCATGGCCGCTCTGTACGGGGGTGTAGAGGGGTGAGTGGCAGCCGACGCCGGGAGCACGGGAGGAGCGGCTCCGGACATCCCAGGCTGGAGGGCGCGGGGGAAGGTCGTGGCAGGTGGCCTCCACCTCAGGGTCCGGCTTTGGGCTTCTGGGCTGCGGGGCCTCGCGGAGAAGGGGTGTGTCCACGTGCAGGGCCAACCTTAGGGGCGCGTTGCGCGGTGCGGGGTCTCTGTACGCGCCCAGGACACACCCCGCGGGGGACCTTTGTGTTTTACGGCTGAACCACGCCCCTTTCTTCCACAAACAACCCACTCGGCTGTCTCCCTCTAGGGAAGCAGCTCCTTTTCTCCATTCCTACACTGGGAGAGAGTTTTGCAGAACAGGTGTCAGGGGTGAAGTTTTGGGGCTGGGAGCAGGCAGTGAGAATGAGGCGGAAGCTGAGGTTACATATCTTTGCCAGAAGGTACTGGAGCACCTGCAAGTCAGAACGCTGACATGTCGCGATGCCCCAAAGCCCTTCGTTCCTGTTAGCACAACAGGCACCTCATGCTTGATTGAACCCTTTGCTATTCTTGTTTTTTTTTTCCTGCATAGACTCCTGTCTATAGGACTTTCTGTGATAGCTCTGCCCCTGGGTATGACTTTGAGTACGACATTTGCCCTCCCTGGGTCTCAGTTATTGAGGACAGGGAGAGGAACAAGATGATCAGTTGCCAAGTTCCCTGCCAACCTTCAGTGAATCTGAGTGTGTCAAATCAGGATATAATAGAAGGTGACTTGTTTCAGCCAGAGCATTGTACTTAGAATCTTAGATTGAATTCACTTAAGTGACTGCCACAACTCACTGCTGACTTACCTCAAAGTCTTCACATGAATTGTTCCGTTGACCTCCCCTGTCCAATACTATCCTGTATTTCTAGCCACTTTTTTTTTAAAAACTTCAACACAGTGTAGCAGTTTGCATTCATCCCTGTAACATTCATACATAAGATACAACCCATTTTTTCAGTGTGTCCAGTGATTGTTTTGGATGTTGAATCTGCCACTTCACATGCATTGACTACTGTTTGAAACTTTGTGTCTTCTTTGAATCTGATGAGAAGGTCTTCAGTGTCCTCTCCTGAGACATTCCTAAAAGTACTGATCCATAAGGAAACAAGCATCCCATCACCACAAATCTGCCTCTCAGCTACCATTTTCCCCAGTAATCAGCTTTGGAGGGTTTAATTGAATGTGCATAAATTCTCCCTGCCACCTGGTGAGCATTTTTTAACAAAGACCTTAGCAGCTGGAGCTGGGTCTTAAAAGGCAACCTCTGGCTATTACCAGAGGAGCAGACATGTACACATTTTTTAGCTGCATTTACTTAATGTTGCCTGTGCCAAGCTCTGTGCTAGTTATGAGGTTAGATGAGTATTCAGTCCAGAGCTTGACCCAGTGAAGCACTAAATCTAGTGAGAAGCAGACACAAAGCAACTGAACACATTGTTGATGTAGAGGAAATTTTTAATAGCTATGGGGGCACTGTGAAGGCTTAACTAGTAGTCTTTTTTCCCCCACATTTTAAATTTGTGTATTAAAGCTGTACATCACAATGGGATTTGTTGCTACATATTCATACATGCACACAATATAACAACATAATTTGGCCAGTATCTGCCCCTACCCACCACTAGAGTCCTAACTTAATGGGGTAGTCTACATATCAGAGCTTTCAAGGCCTGGATGCTGGATAAGTAGGCGGTTCAAAGGGAAGATGAGGGAGAACTGTGTTTCCATTTCAAGAGCCCAGCAAATAACAAACCACAGAGGTGGGTTGGGAGTGGTGATTGGGCTTTCTGGAGCTGTCTGCATTACATTGGGCTCTGCCTGAAACAGGGACTGCACTAATTTTACTCTGTCTGCAGGTTTTTCTGAGTAGGACTGAGTGCCCTCTTGTGTTCTGTAGGGGAGGCACACGGTCCAAGGTCCTTTTACTTTCAGAGGATGGTCAGATCCTGGCAGAAGCAGATGGACTGAGCACAAACCATTGGGTAAAAGCCACACTGAGGGGACCCTAGGGCTTGGGTCTGATTTTATTATCTGTAATTCCAGTTGAGGTGGTGGCTGGGACTCATAGAGCAGCTGGTGGGGGCAACACAGATCCTGCAAGCCTTTGTTAACTCCTCCTTCCCTTGATTGGGACCAGTTGATCGGGACAGAAAAATGTGTGGAGAGGATCAACGAGATGGTGAACAGGGCTAAACGGAAAGCTGGGGTGGATCCTCTGGTACCTCTCCGAAGCTTGGTGAGTCTGGGGTGGTCTGGGAAGTAAGCCAACAGCAACACTAAGACAGGTGGCAAGTTTGGACTGGATGAGCTTGATGACTATAGACGGAAAGGCTTCCAAGGTCTAGTCCCTAGTGTTGAAACTTGTGACCTTACCCATTCTTGTAGTTTCAGTTGCCACTTACGCCACAAGTATATTGAAACAGCACGGGATTGGGGAGAGCCATTGAGACCTTGGTTTGAATCCCAACTTTACCACTCTATTTGACCCTTACGTGGGCTATTTGCCCTCTTGGCCTCAGTTTCCTCACTTGGAAAACATTGCTAGCAATAGCTCTCCCAGAGTAATTGGGAAAGTACAGCTACCTGTTCCATCCCAAAATGGTTTACACAAAACCTGACCCATATGCACTCATCAAATGCTAACTGTTCTTACTTTCAGCTTAGATCTTTCTCCCAAATCGCTATAGCTCTGGTTACTCCTTATCCATACAAGTGAGATGTTCTTTGGGCACAGCCAAACCATCACCTCTCACCCTGCTTCTTTATCTGAATTTATTTACTTATTCTTTTCCTGCCTGATATTTCTGAGAGTGCTGTTGATCTCCAAGGTCCTCTGTAATCCCCAGTCCAGGCTGTTCTTGGAGCCGTGACCGTCTGAGGGGATATTGTGTGGGGTGGAGGGACTGGGGCTGGCTGAACAGGGTGTGGCCAGATGTAAGCAGGTGGGTAGGGAATCAGAAAGGCACCGGGTCTGGGGCTCTGCTTGTTTGCTCACCTCCCACGTGGCCTAGGGCCTGTCCTTGAGTGGTGGGGAACAGGAGGACGCAGTGAGGATGCTGACGGAGGAGCTGAGAGACCGTTTTCCCTACCTGAGTGAAAACTATGTAATCACCACTGATGCCGCTGGCTCCATCGCCACAGCTACGCCTGATGGTGAGGAAGTAAAGGGAGGGATGAGGTTGAGAAACTAGTATTGCAATATCTGGAAGGAAGTGTCTATTGCCTCTACCCCTTAAACTGCTCACCCCTTTTATGAGCAGTTTAAGCCTCCGCCTCAACAAGAACTAGAAGAACAGAAAGGGCAGGAAAGGTAATCTTGGAAGGAAGTCAAATGTAAGGCTTCACTGCAAAGGAGGGTGTCAATGAGAAGCAGACTGGGGGAAGCCTGGAGTACTGAGGACAAAGGCGGGGGGCGGGGGCGAGCTCAGTAATACTGTAAAGTGCCAGATCACAGGAGTGGCCTTTGAAAGCTAGCTCCGTCTTGGAAAGGCATGCAACTCTCTGAGTTTCAATTTCCTTATCTATAAAGTGGGGACAATTGCATTCATAAGATGTTTTAGTGTACTGACTGAATATCACTGTAAGAACAGTGTCTAGCACAAACTCTGGCATACAGTAGGAGCTCAGTAAAGCAGGTGGAGTTACCTGAAGACTGGCTTGGCAAGGAGCCATATTCCCCCAAGGAAATGTAGACCCCTGTTCCTCTTTGTCCCGAGACAGTTCTATATGATTGGAGTTTCTCCAAGACATGGGCCCTCCCCTGGAGTCAAGAAACCAGCTGGAATCAGTTTTCTCTCCTATGGGACTGGGTGGTGTTCCTCTGCCTGGGGCATGTGCGGTTTCTGTCCTGTCTTCTTCTATGGTCAGAAGCTGTTGCTCTGTGCAGGGCCTTGGCCACACTGAGCCTCCCACGCCCTTTCCCCAGGTGGGATCGTGCTCATCTCTGGGACAGGCTCCAACTGCAGGCTCATCAACCCCGATGGCTCTGAGAGTGGCTGCGGTGGCTGGGGCCACATGATAGGAGACGAGGGCTCAGGTGAGCTCACATTGAGCCTAGACCTTTTCCTTCCTGCAGCTCCCCATCTTTTCCCCTGCTGTTGACCTGCTGGCTTCTTGGGACTATCTGGGGATGGCCATTCCAAGTGTTGGGTGATGGCTAGGAAGAGATGTAAATGTGGGACTAACTGCTGACACTGCTCTTCACCAGTTAACTGGCACCCAGGGTTCAGATACTTGTGTTGACTTTAGGAGACCTTAGGAAAGAGTTGAGACTGTAGATGCCAGGTGGTGCCATACCAGTCAGCTACTGGAAGAGGTGTAGAAATTCCTCCCACCATGGCCTCTTTATGGGTAGCATTGTCCAGTTTCATAGGGGTCCTTGGGGCTCAGCTCAGGTCATGATTCTGGCAGTGATTATGAGACTTGATCAACCTTGTCTTTGGGCAGGAGATGATGTGATACAGACTTACCTATTCTGTATTCCCATTCTAGCTTTCTTATCTGAGTAAGTCAGATACAGTTTCATTAAAAGTACACCCTACCCCCTGCATTCCCATCCAGAGCCCAGAATCAGGAAATGTAATTTGCTATAAAACCCAAGCAGATCAGTAACCCTGTCTAGGTCTGAGTTTCCTTCCAGGTGAGCGTCAACAGATCACCCCATCTTCTTAGCCCTCTCTGCTCTCTGCAGCCTACTGGATTGCACACCAAGCTGTGAAAATAGTGTTTGACTCCATCGACAACCTAGAGGCGGCTCCTCATGATATTGGTTATGTCAAGCAGGCCATGTTCAACTATTTCCAGGTACCTCCCTGGTCCCAGGGAATGTGCACACCTGAGGTAGGGCAGTGGGGGACTCTGAGCCAGAGCAGTTGCAAGAGACAGACTGGGTGGGCCAGAGATGGGTCCGAGTTGCAAGGTGAAGTCATAGGTAAAGACAAGATTCAGAATGGTGTGGGCAATGTATTCCAGAAGGTTTCATGAGAAAGGGGTGCTTTGGAGACAAGTGGTTAGCCAGGCTTCATTCTTTGGCTAAGATACAGTATTCTAGGCTAAGATAAAATTGCATGGTGAGATTGGGAGGCAGAGAGCAGGGAGTCTCATCAAGTTCATTAAATACTGATCTGCTCTCTGGCTTTTAAGGGAGGAGGAGGGGCTGGAGCAGTGGCTCCACAGTTAGGGCGCTTGCTCAGCATGTGCGAGTACATGGGTTCAAACCCCCAGCACCCTCGTACACAACCAAGTGTCAGAATAACGAAAGCCATGTGAAAAACTAAATAAAAATGGATTCTCTCTGTCTCTCTCTCTGTTACACTGTCCTTCTCCCTTAAAAAAAAAGGAGGGGGAGGCACAGCTGCCTACCCAGCGCAGTGGGGATTGACTGGCCACCTATTCTGTGCTCATTGGTGAGTTAGGAGAAACAACTGCCTTTGGTGGAGCCAGAGGTAAAAGGCGGGAGAGGTGGAAGTAAGAAGAGAAGGAAGAGAAGTTTATTAGGTAGCTGCTCTGTTAAAGGCCCGTCTAATCTGTCTTTTGGGGCCACTTAGGCAAACTGGGCATAGGGCTGAGGGAGATACAGGATGGTAGGGCAAGTCTTCTCAAGGCTGAGAGACTGATGATTAAAGAACCCTGGACTGTGCCGTGAGGAACAGGGAAGAGCCAGAGGAGAAGACACTTCTGTAGCAGTTGCTGTAAACAGCTCAGTTAAGCTGTCTCACCCAGCCAGTTGTGTCTGCACTCTACTAGCATGCCTGATGCTCCCTCTCACGTCCTCATTCCGTCTTAGAAAGTTGTTACCAAGGTTAAATGACACCATGTATAAAATAGTACATTGCTGGGCTGGAGCTGTGGCTCAGGGGTACAGCGCTTGCCTGGCATGTGCAAGGACCCGGGTTTGAACCCCAGCACCATATATACTACGAAGTGTTGGAGCAATGAAAGCCTGAATAAAATTGATATTCTCTCTCTCTCTCTCTCTCACTGTCCCCCTCTCTTTAAAAATAATAATAATAATACATTGCTGCATTGTAGGTGCTCATTTTTTAGCACCACTCCCTTTTAATAAAATGTGTCTAGGAAATCACTAGTTCCTTAAGATTTTGAGAAGTGAGTGGTATGCAGGCTTGTTGGGGAAGAAGGACTTTCTCTGGTTACATAAGCTTGGGAGAAGCAAATCAATTTCTTGGTTGCAGTATTTGGAGCCTTTGCTAATGTGTGTTGTCTCTCTCCAGGGGACAGTCACAGCATGTGTTATTTCTTAGATTCCTTTGAACAAAGAAACCTTTCCAAAACGCTTTAAGGAACTACAGAATACACTGTGGTCATCATACACCTGTATTCGATGCTGCCTTTAAGCTAATCTGTAACAATGAAGTCCATGCTGGGGAAGACAAACTTTTCTCAGATGAAAAATCTCACATCCTGATACTTTCTAGAGCTAAATCATGCCCCCAGAATTATTCTAGCTTTTCAAATAGTGGAAATTAGGAAGGCCAACTCAGGTAGGCAGGTGGGATTTTCTTTGCTTCTCATGGCTGTCTTGTGCCCTTTCTTGTCTCTCTCAGGTGCCAGATCGGCTTGGAATCCTCAATCACTTGTATAGGGAGTTTGATAAAAGCAGGTTTGCTGGATTTTGCCGGAAAATTGCAGAAGGTACCGGAGGTGGGGTGGGATTTTGTCTGGCTTTGTTCTGCAAAGACTTGCCTAATTGCTAGGGGGTGGAGTTCATGTGGGGGCTAGACACCAGTTTTCCTTTCACCCTGACCTCAGTGTTCTGTCCTTGGTGATGGCAGGAGGTGGGCCTTGGTGGGGAGGCAGAAGGGCGCGGGGATTATACTGAGCTGTTTGGTATCGCCAGTGTTTCTCCTGGATAACTGTCAAGGCTAGTGCAAGCTGTATGTCTGTTTTTGAGAGATTTATGAAACAGTTGTCCTTTGGACAAATCTCTAACTTTTAAAAACCAGTTCTATCCAGAGAAGTAGGGGATTGACTTGGGCATATTTTGTTGGGGTCAGGAGCAGCTAAACATTGGGCTTGCATGTTTATACATTGCTTTCTCCCTTTTAAGGTCCACACTCCCTTAATTTGGATTCCATAGCCTCAGGGTAGTCTGAGGGCTCTTTTATATCCTGCTAGACTGAGCTCTTGCTTCCCCAACAACAAGGAAGGAGTTAACCAATAGATTGCTGGGGTGGGGACAGTGACAGGAATATCAACAGGCTTTTTAGCCAGGGTCCTGGCTCCCCAGAGCTGAGACTCATAGGGACAGATTTAAAATAACACTGTAATCTTGTAACCTGGTGCTAGGATGCTGAGGGCCGGGGGAGCTGCCCTTCCCTGTGTTGCGCCATCACCCAGGGTACCCTCATTTGGAGAGAAGGTGGAGAGCTTGCTTGCCCACATGCCCCGCCCACCATTCAGACTTCTGCTAGCTAGAGGTGCTTCTGTGGTTGCTACTCTGCATGGAGGAGAGAGTAAGCAGAACAAGCAGCAGCCTAGGTGTTCATCAGCTGCCCTCTTCCCTCCTCCCATCCCAGGTGCTGAGCAGGGAGACCCCCTTTCCCGTTACATCTTCAGGAAGGCTGGGGAGATGCTGGGCAGACACATTGTAGCAGTGCTGCCCGAGATTGACCCGGTAAGTGGAGGGGCTGCTTTCCCTTGGTGATGGGACTGTCCATCACACACTGTGTAAATTAGAAAATGCTTTATATAAACTCATGGTATAAGAAAAATTCTGGGGGCTGGAGCGGTGGCTCAGTGGTTACGGCTCTTGCCCGGCATGCGCAAGTACACGGGTTCAAACCCAAGCAACCCACGTACACAGCTAAGTGTCAGAGCAATGAAAGCCATGTGAAAAACTCAATAAAAATTGATTCTCTCTGTCTCTCTCTCTCTCTCTCACTGTCCTTCTCTCTTTAAAAAAAAGAAAAGGAAAGAAAAATTCTGTCTGTAACATAAAATCCTGTGTGAAGTGCCTCCCCTCTAACTGCTCTGTCATATGTACCCACATGTACATGTACTTCTTTTTCTTGACTAGTGGGAAAGTATCTTGGGGGTTGGTCTTAGGAAACCACCCTGCAGCTCCAGAGATGCTTGATCAGTCCACAGCATTCATATTCTGATGTCCACCCAGGTCTTGTTCCAAGGAAAGATTGGCCTCCCCATCCTGTGTGTGGGCTCAGTGTGGAAGAGCTGGGAGCTGCTGAAGGAAGGTAAGTCTGGGCGCGAGAGGAGGGGAAGGGCAAGGGCAGAGGATGGGGCTGGCAAGGAGGCGGCCTGAGGAAGCTGCATTCCCTAGGGAGAACTGAGACCAAGACAGGCCACTGATGTCTCAGGCTAAGGCCCACAGCCTTCATTCTGCCATTGAACCCCTTTACTGCCTCATCCAGCTTCCATGCATTATCACACTCTCTCCCCACCCCTCTCTCTCTCTGTTTATGCTGGGGATTAAACTTGGGGCCTCAGGCTTGCTATGCAGGTATTCCACCACTAAGCTACAGCCCTAGCTCCTGGAGCTCCTGAAAAGATGTTATAGTCCAAATGATTTATTAGGGTAGGAGGTGTGGCTCAGAGGTACAGTGCTTGCCTAGCATGTGTGAGGTTCTGGGTTCAATCTCCTGCACCAAAAAAAAAAAAAACTAATGATAACAATCTCCCCCCCAAAATTAGTGAGTTTGTTTTTTTTGTTTTGTTTTGTTTTGTTTTGTTTTGTTTTTTTAAAGAGGAAGGGAAAGGGACAGTGAGAGAGAGAGAGAATCAATTTTATTTAACTTTTTATGTGCATTTTGTTGCTCTGACACTTCATTGTGTATGTGGTACTGGGTTCAAACCCATGCATGCCAGGCTAGCACTGTAACCACTGAGCCACTGCTCCAGCCCCCAAAATGAGTTATTAAATAAGCCCCCCTTATTTTTTTTTTTTTTTTTTTTTTGAGAAAAAGAGAATCAGTTGTATTTTTTGATCTAGCCTTTGTTTTTCCTCCGCTTAGTTGTGCACATGGTGCTGGGGATCAAACCTGGGTCCTCATGCATGCCAGGCAAATGCTCTACTGCTGAGCCACTGCTCCAGCCCTATATAACCTCTTTTTAAAAGTTAAAGTGAGGGCTGGAGCGGTGGCTCAGCAGTTACAGTGTTTGCCTGGCATGCACGAGTATGTGAGTTCAAACCCCAGCACCGTGTAACAACAAAGTGTCCCAGGAAGGGGTTGGGGATTTAGCTCAGTGACAGAGCGCTTGCCTAGCATGTGCATGGCCCCAAGTTTGATCTTCAGCCCTAAAAAAAAAATGTGTTCCAGGAATGAAAGTCATATGAAAAACTAAATAAAGATTGCTTCTCCTTCTTTCTGTCCCCTCTTCCTTAAAAAAAAAAAAAAAGTTAAAGTGAAGTGTCTTAGAATCAGAGCTCCAAGGCGTGTGAGAAGCTATGGTAACATATCCTGGCCAGAAGAAAAGAAACATGATAGATCTGGCAGCCTCATTTCAGGCAGTCTCTCTCTCAGTTTCTATTAGACCATCTGAAGGACTCGAGGGCCCCTCTTGGAGTTCCAGCACTGGGACTGAGGAGGGCAGGCCTCTCTGGCTGCTGGGTCCAGGAGCCCTGGGCAGTGCTGTGTGCTGGGGACTTCAGCACTTCACAGAAAGACCTAGGCATCTTTGTCCCACCCTCTCCCTGGTCTCTTCTCATCTCCTTGTTTCTTCCTTCCAGGTTTCCTTCTGGCGCTGACCCAGGGCAGAGAGATCCAGGCTCATAACTCCTTCTCCAGCTTTACCCTGATGAAGCTGAGGCATTCCTCCGCCCTGGGCGGGGCCAGCCTAGGGGCCAGGCACATTGGACACGTCCTGCCCATGGACTACAACGTCAATGCTGTTGCCTTCTACTCCTACACCTTCTCCTAGAGAGCTGCCTGGCTTCTCCCACTCTTAAGCCCAGTGGACATTGGGTGCTGGAGAGGAAGAATCTTTTTTTCCTTTTTCTTTTTTAAAAAGAAAAAAAAGAAGAAAATAAACGCACTTTACCCTCTCCCCAATTGGACTGTGTATTCAAGCACCCTTGCTGTTATATCCTCAGTACGCCTCCAGCAGATGTCCCAGAAGGCTTAGAAATGGTTCTGTCCATGGTTGAAAGCCCTACCCCCAGGGGCTTGGTCTATGGTCTGCATCCATTCACCGTGCTCTTGGGCAGATAATTTATCTGTGCTACCCAACACATACCCATTACTTTACCATACACATTAACCTGTGACCTTAGTTTTCTCTTGTCAAAGTACATAATTATTCCTGCCTGACCAATATTTATTGGATCTAAGTAGTCTCCACCAGGGGCAATCATAGGCATATTACCTTCTCTGAGACTTGGTAGGGTCTAGGGACAGTTCTAGTCTGGGAGAATTCTGACTTCCCTGGATTTGGTAATTGTAGGTAAGCAGCACATTTTGCAGGTTCCCATCTGGATTCTGAGATCCAAGAAGGCCAGCTAGGTATAGCCTGACTAGGTGGCCTACTTACCTGTTCCTGACTGCTAGTAGCCTGGCTCTGGGTATGGCATGACATTTTCTGTTACTGGCCCTGGGCATGTTGAGCATCAGTGAGGAGCAGACATGGTTCCTGTCCTCTGGATTCTGTAGTTGGACCAGTGAAGACAAGCCTAAAGCTTCCTATTCTGCTACCTGCGCTGCTTCAAGACCAAAGACAGTCTCAGTGCACAGTAGCTGCCTCTACAGGTGTCTGGAGCGTATGCTCTTGGAAGGAACGGATCATCATCTGGACATCAGTTCTCAAACTTAATGTGTCATTCTGGAGTTTGCTTTAAAACCAGGCGTCAGGGCTGGAGAAGTGGCTCAGAGATTGTGGCACTTGTCCGACATGCATGAGTATATGAGTTCGAACCCCAGCACCACGTACACAAGAGTCTTAGGGCAGTGAAGACCACATGAAAAACTAAATAAAAATTGTCGTTTCTCTTTAAAAAAAAAAAAAAGTGTCTTTTACCCTCCTCCCACCCGCTAACCTCAAGAGTCTGACTCAATAGGTCAAAGATGAGTGGAGTTGGTGAGAATTTTTTTAAGAGACATTCTCACTCTGTTACCCAGAGTGACCTCAACCCCTGATGATCCTAAGCATTCCTTCCTCTGCCCTGCAAGTAGCTGGGATATGCCACCATGCCCAGCTAGGAATTTTCATTCTTAATTGGGTAGTTTCTGCTGCAGAGGTCTAACATCTGTTCTTGAGGGGAGTTTGCCCTACAGCTTTTGGATTCTGGCTAGGCCCTTAAGAAATCTTAAATATTACCTGTTCGTTCACAGTGCCCCTTTCATATAGAACAGAATGGCCACAGTTCTCATTCCTTTAGCTCAAGCCCAGTGTAGCTAGCTGGAGCTTTGAGCGATAAGAAGTCAAGCCAAGTACCTTGAAGGGACAGCCAACCATCTTCATATCCAACCTTTGCCAAATTCTTGGGGTCCAGCACTTGGCAAATCTCTGGTACCTCACCTGGTGAAAAGCTTGCAGAGAGCAAGGACAACAGAAGCACCTCTGTTATATGCCATAATCCAAACAATAATTGGGTCATGGAGTGGTGAGCTTGGTTATTCTGATACCAGTACTGGAGGTTGAACCCAGGACCTCACACATGCTAGTCTCTCTGCGCTGCATCCCCATCCTTTTTTTTTTAATCAGTTTTTTTTTTTTTTTATGGTCTTTGTTTCTCCAGCACTTAGTTGTTTATGTGGTGCTGGGGTTAGAACTGGGTCCTCACACATGCCAGGTAAGCACTCCAACCGCTGGGCCACCACTCCAGCCCCCCTTTTTACTTTTGAGACAGGGTCTTGCCAAGTTGCCAGACTGGCCTTGCACTTGTAATCATCCTGTCTCAGCTTCCTGAGAATTTGGCATTATAAGCAAGGACCACTGTGCCTGGTTTATTCCTCTTTGATTCGGTTTGGTACTGGGGATTGAACCCAGGGACATGTTGTCCCTGTGCTACATCCCCATCTTTTTTTATTTTGTGATAACGTCTTGCTAAGATGCTGAGGCTGACCTTGAATTTGTAATTCTCCTCAGTCTCCTGAATTGGTGGGATTACAGGCATGAGGCATTACGCTCAGCTGCCCAGCTAATTTTTGTGGGTTTTGTTGTTTTGTTTTGGTTCTGGGAGCTGAACCCAGGGGCACTTTACCCAGCTCTTTTTTTGAGACAGAGTCTTGCTAAGTTATTTAGGACCTCGTTAAATTGCTGAGGCTGGATTTGAACTTGCAGTCCTCCTGCCTCAGCTCCCGAGTTACTTGGATTACAGGTATACACCACTATACCTGGCTTGTTTACGTTTTAACACGCTCTAAGGATTAGGTTCAAACAGTGTTTTGGTGTAAAGTTTACAAATAATGAGACCTACTTATATTCTTCAAATATGACCATCACTCTGTTGTGCAGACTGTAATTCCAGTTGGACAGTGGAGGTTTGAGAGCAGAATGAGGAGCATATCTTGATGGACATTTTTAGTCTCAATATATGAGTGTTGAAAAAATGAAGCCAGAAATAAAGGGGAGAAGTTTCAAGGTGCCAAAAAAAAAAAAAAGAAAATAAAAAATGAAGCCAGGTGTGTTGGTGCTCACCAGTAATCCCAGCAACTCAGCAGGGAGGCAGATCACAACTTTGAAGGCAGCCTAGAAATTTTAACAAGACTCTCAAAAAATAAAGATCTGAGAATGTGGCTCAGTGGTAGAGTGCCCCCAGTGCAATCTCCAATACTACCAAAAAAAAAAGAGGTTGCTTGTACTCATTAGTATTATATAAGTTCAAGTGCAGGAGATAAGATTTTTCGAGTTTCACCCTCTATAAATGTATTCTTCCAACAAGTACCAGGAGCAATTCATGGGATTCTGCACTACTAAGGCATCTAAGCCTATGACAGCCCCGCAACAAGGCAAGAAAGCAATGAGCACTGAACTTAAATAAGACTGGCACTGCATTTATCTGTGTGATCTCATGCACTGTACAATGTCATCATCCCGTCCAGTCAGCTAATGCTGATGTTTTCCAGGTGTGATTAAGTGCATTGAGGACTAAGAATGAGTGGACCCTTGTATTTTTTTTTTTTTTAAAGAGAGTCTATTTTCTCATTTGTTTTCCCCTGACAGTTATGTATGTGGTGCTGGGGTTCAAACCCTAGCCCATGCCAGGCAAATGCTCTACTGCTGAACTACCTCTCCAGCCCCAACTGGACTAGTTAGCAACTAGTTAGTTAGCAAAATTTATGGAGCTGCACATTTGAAATATATCTGCACTTTACTGCATTACACTTCAATTAAGTTTAGTGAAATTTTAAAAAGAAATATGCCATCCACGTCTTTAAGGATGTTACACTCTAATCAGCCCTATATACACCCACTGTATTTCAAAAACTTAGGCAAGTCAGCTCAGATTTTTGTCCCTAGCTTTGGGAAGGAAGCAATCATAGGGTTCAAGGCAAAACCCATGGGCCTTAGTGTGGTCCCATAATCTTTTTAGACTGTGATAAAACATCTAAAATTCCTGGGAAACTTTAAGATAGGTTTAAGTAAAAATAAGTTCAGAACACCAATCAGCTAACCCAGTAGCTTCCAGCACCTAAGATGATACTTGGTATGCAGTAGGCTCTCAAATTTGTTTAATGGTTGAAAGATTAAGAATACCTTGACTTGGTGGGTTTTTTTGTTTGTTTGTTTGTTTTTAAAGGAAGGAGTTAGCTTTGACTCAAACAGGAAGAAAACTCTCCAGTTTCCCTTCTATCCCAAGAAGTCCCTTTCACCACTTCTTTGTTCAAAGTGTACTTATCGCCACTGCTGGCTGTGATGTATCAAGAGCTTTTAATGTGACAGTCAGTACTGTAAAACTCTAATCTTCATGGTAGACTCAGGGTACATGTTATACCTTTTCTGATAAACAGGTTCAGGCCAAAGAGCACTGAAAAAGCGGTAAAGGTGGGGGGTTCACTCAGGTCTGTGATGCTAAGCCCATGCTTTTAATATTTTGTAATCTTATTTGGAAGGAAAATTATACAACTGAAACTGATCCACCTTTAGAAATTAAAAGAAAAATCTCACCATGCACATATATCCCTATATATGATTACATAGTGAACCAGCCCTAGGAAAAAAGGTACTACTGCCGGTAAATGCTCTTTATTCTCATTTATTGAGACTTTTCAATGGTTGCCATTTTGGTTTGTATAGTAAATTTTTTTAAAGTAACTTTATTTTTGATGCTGTTAGGAAAATTATTTTCTTCAATTTCAAAGTCCTGTCCCTCCCCCAAAGAAATATTAATTACTGCCATGTAAAGTTTATGCAGGAGGGGGGTAAAAGGCAACAACAGCTTTTAAACATTTATGAAACAGGAACAAAGTCCAGACCTGGGCCTGCTGGTGGTGCTCAGCTACCCTGGTACCATCAGCACTTCACTCACCTTCCAATCAACAGCTGTGCCCCAACACCCTCTGACCTTCTGGTGAGGTTATTCCATGAGCTCCATTCCCTTTCTGCTCTCTGCCTCTGCTGTCAGCCCTCCCTCCCTCCTAATGGGCCCAACAAAGGCAGTTAATACATATTCAGTTTTGTTAATACATATTCATGCTACTTATTTAGAAAATTCAGGAGATTCCCCCATCCCTTTGGAGGAAACACATCCAACACAACATAGATGGTTTCACTTTCTTCACTCAAACACACGCTCATACTTATCAAATGGATTTATTAGATTCTTCAAAAGTCCTAATGTGTAGTAGCACAGAAATTCCTTATTAAAAAATGTTGTAAAATTATAAAAATTTCTGCAGCAGTTGAGGCTCCTTCTGTGGAGCTTCTGGTGACAAAGCTGGTTCTGAAAAGTAGTTCCTGTGTCATGCACAGTAGCTACACCTACAAGTCCTATTTGAAGAGTTCCATTTTGACCACAGGAAGTTGAAACCCAACTTTATCAGGCTCTCTGGCTAATAAAATGTGCATACCCATCAAAGGGATACTACTCAGGAGTAAAAGGAAGAAGCCACCAAAACATGGATAACCTCACAAACAGTGAAAAAAAGCCTGAGGATCCAAGAGACCCTTCCACTGATGTGAAATGTCAAGAAAAGGCAAATTCACACAGAGGAAGTAAGTAGGTCAGTGGTTGCCTGGGACAGGTACAAGGACTGACTAAATGAACATGAAGGATCTTATGGGAAGGGATAAAATTGTTCTAGAACTCACTAATGGTTATGGCTGCACCACTGAGGAAAGTTACTAAAATCACTGACCTATACATTTGAAATGGGTGAATTTTATGATATGTAAAATATGCACCATTAGTTGTTTAAAAAAAGACTCCCTGCCTCTCAATCACCCTTCAAGCATTGAACATTTTTGAAGACTCACAATCAACAGAAGAGGATTACCACATGTATTGATTTGCAGAGTGAAACATTCCATTATATAGAAAAAAATGTTGTATTAACTGTAAAATAGTAAAATATTTTAAAATATTATTTTCTCAGAGCTGGGCTGTATCTCAATGGTATAGTATTTGCCTAACATAAGCAAGTCCTGAGTTTAATCCCCAGCAATGCAAAATAAGAAAAAAAAACTATCTCAAATTTTGTAGAGTTAAATATAAATGTTTATTATTTTTAAATAAAAGGTACCTAAGTGAGAAGATAGATTTGAGGAAGAAAGCTCAGCAAATTCTGCAAATGTGACTTAAAAACAATTTTTCCCCCAAAATAAAGACGATGCCTCCGGTCCCCTGGGAGCAGGAAGTGCAAATCTCTTGGCTGACATGCTAAAGAGATCAGCATGTCCAGATGTTTCATTTCCATGACTTCCTAAAAATGAGACTGACTGAGAAACAGCAGTGGGGGTTGGAAAGTAAGGGCAGAGGCCAAGTAATATGCAGGAAACTTGAGTATTTCCACCCGTAGATTTCCTGCTCCCGTCGCTGTCACCAGTAGCAAAGTAAGTATGGAAGATTAAAACAAAGGGTGGGGGGACCCAGAAACATCTTTCTAAACTGTGACCAAGTCTATGGATGAAATTACAAGAGAGCAAATCCGAGTCAATCCTGTTCTCTCTACCCACTTGCCAAATTAATGATGTTTACGGAATCTCAGAGGGGATACAGTCTTTACCAAAAGGTGGATATCTCCACAACTTGATCAATTTTTCAGATCTCTATTGGTTCCCATACCTCAGTATCACCTAAACCAAGAGATTATTAGACTATAACGCTGAGACCCTCATTGAAGAAGGCCTGCCTCAGCCAATCGCGGGAGAGTGGATTCAGGCACACAGGCAACTCACTTTGATGTTTGCAGCAGCCCTAATGCAAGAAGAGTCGGTCCATCTATTTCCTCTGGCTACCTCTTCTTCCAACTTTGCATGTATGGTCAGTATATTCACCTGACCTCCCTACAGCTCAGCCTCTTTAAAATAAAGATAAAAAACTTTGACAGACTGGTGATAAACAATTTGGAAAATGCTTAGTATTTCACTAAAACATTTATTTTCAAGCTATCATTAGCATGCTAAGTTTAATTAAAGAGGTCCCAACTGTTTTGACTTTGGAAACTCCTACAAAGATCCATTCTTTTCTTTCTGATCTTTCCTGGTGTGCACTTATCAGATTCTCAAAAGTAATCTGCAGTATATGGAAACTTATCTGAGGTTCAGAACTGCCTAGGCTCTGTCTTTGAATTTTCTGTTGCAGTTTGAAGGTCTGGAAAAACTGAAAAGACATTCCTTTAATTATTTTTTCCCTTGAAGAGAGAGAAAATATCTCCTTCTTGTAGTTTAAGAGTCAAATAAATAAATCAGAAATCAATCACTAATAAACTAATACTGGGACCAGCCAGTTGGCAACTGTTAAACATACTCCACTTCTATACAAATGCTCAAAATTTCTAGTCAACAATTTTAAAAGAAGAGAGTAGTGGCTTAAATTCAGCATCAAAACTATCACTTACAGAGGCACAAGCCTTGCCACTGAAGACTAAAGGTGTCCATCCTGGCTTGCACCCAAAACCTCTCCTTGAGGAAAAGTCTAAGACAGAGGCTCAGCAGTTTTCCAGGGAAGGGCCTACGAGACCCACATGAATTTTCTGCTAAGAAGCTGCAAACTAGGGCTAAACCTGTGGCCCAGGGGACAATTGTGCTCCCACCTCACAACATGAAATAGATGGTGGGGAGTTGGGCCACAGGAAAAACCACTGGAAGCACAGCCCTATACATTAAAATAGGGATAGCCCTGCCAGCTGCTTCCTGATCCTGAATCAATCAGCACACGCTGCGACTGAGGACTGAAAAATCCAGGCATGGGGTGGAGTGGTGGCTCATCGGTTACGGTGCTTCCTTGGAATGCATGAGGATGCGGGTTCAAGCCCCAGGACCACATACACAACGAAGTGTTGGAGCAACGAAAACCACGTGAAAAACTAAATAAAATTGATTCCTTCTCTCTCTCACTGTCCCTCTCTCTCTTGGGGGGAAAAAAAAATCCAAGCTCACCTAGGTTGTATTTCTTAGTCCTGACCCACTATGCTTTGTGAAGCTGTGCCGGAGAATGGCATCTGAAAGAGCCAGCCAGCAGAGCAGAAGACACAAGGAGCCTCTTGGACCACACCCAGAGGCTTAGTCTACCTGACATCAAAAGAACAAACCTTCAGGATGAAGAAATGGTTACTGTGAACGCTACAGGACTTTCCAGATGGGTAGCCACAGAAGAGTCCATTGTCCTCTTGGTGAAGACACCCAGGGTCTTGAAAAAGGCTCTTCCTGCAATCCCATCACATTTCCAAAAGCCTTCTGCATTCTGAGCTTGGACAGGCTAATGGAGACGGAATCAGGAATAGCAGCCCCAGAGAGTTTGCCTCTATTTATATACTTCCAACTTCCTCTACTTATTAGAGGCAACATCCCCAGCTGAAAGCTGAAGCTGGAATAAAGAATTTTCTTTATTCAGAATTCTCCTTGAAAAAAAAAAAAAGACTTAACAGTTTCATTCTCTTGAGGCAGAAGCTTTGGGAATTAATGTGCATGAATGGCAATACATGTTCCCAAAGCTACTCTCCTATGACACATGACCTAATGAGAAAGACCATTTTTCAAATGATTCCATCCTATAAACTCAAATGAGGAAAAAGATATGGGTTTGTTTGGTGTAATCCCAGTGACTCAGGAGGCTGAAGAAGGAGGATTGAAAGTTTAAGACCATCCTCAGCAACTTAGCAAAACCCTGTCTCAAAATGAAAAATAAAGGCTGAGATGGTAGCTCCGCAGTGGAACACTACTAGGTTCAATTCCTAGAACCGGGGGGAGAAAAGAAAACTGGTATTCGCCTGTGGCTCTTCAGAGTCAACAAAGGAGGCTGCGATGTATGTGGCATAGCAGCAAAGTGTCAACCTCGCACGCATAAGGCCCTGGATTTGATCCCTGGTGTTGAAAAAAGAAAGAAAGAAAGAAAGAAAAAGTCAACAAGCAAGCTCATAAGAAAAAGTTATTCTTCAGCTTTCCAGACCTAGGCCTTTTCTTCCAACCTCTGTCCCACATCCACATACTGAATTTATACCAACTTTATTTCAAGTTACATGACCTTGCCCTCATAGGCCTATCACACAGCAAGCAACAGCCATACAAGAACCACTAACTACATCCTCAGGTCTCTGCAAGTACTTGTCCTGGGAGAATGGCCGGCACTAGACACTCTTTCACATACCACCTCTTCTCTGCTACCTCTTCTCTGTACACAAAAGCTGCTCCTGGTACCTGGTTTAGTCCTTAGGTGTATCAACCAAAAACCCCAGTGAATTATAGGTAGGAAAGACAAGGGGACCACACCCAGACAGACAGGTCAACCTAGAAAACTCAAATGACTGGCTGTGTGGGAACGGTAAAATGTGAAACGGCTTTAAATATCCCAGAGGGTTGGATACACAGTTGTGTGGGTCAAGCAGGCCTCCCAGGTCATTTCTGAGTTCCTCTGCATAATTTTATAAGGTGGGAGATGCATCCAATCTGTAAACTGAGCGTCTTACTAGTGTCCTGAAAAATATATTTCCTTGAAAAAGTGCATAAACCTTTGAGAGAATTAACATAGTAGGAGAACCAAGTGTTGATGGGGATAGAAAAAAAAATTAAATTGTCCAAATAAATTTAAGATACAACTAACCAAGACACTTCTGTAAACCAAGAGGATTTAAGGTTGAGTCCCCAGGCTCTAACTGATGGCCAAAACAGAAAGCCTCTCATGTGCTTTTGGTAATAATAACTTTTCTTAAAAACAGAGTAGGGGGGCTGGAGCAGCGGCCGGCGGTTACGGCGCTTGCCGGGCATGCACGAGTACATGGGTTCAAACCCCAGCACCACATACACAACTAAGTATCATGCGAAAAACTAAATAAAAATTGATTCTCTCTCACTATCCCTCTCTCTTAAAAAAAAAAAAAAAAAAGAGTAGGGATGGGGTGGAAAGCCAGTGTGGGAGGAGACACCATGAGGGTTGAGGTGGTGAATCAGCCCTAATTGTTTTTTCACCTTGTAAGTGATGAGTCTGATGGCAGCTGTAAACGAGGTTTAAGAAGAGAACAGCAACCACATGACTATAATGACAACTGCCATCACAGCCCTTCCCTTCTGATTTACAACTTTCATTAGCCTTCAGAAGAATTACCATAAACTAAGAACTTTAAGTCTATGTTTTCTTGAATGGGGTTCAGGGCAGAAAGACAAGGGCTCCACAGGTCATTGGTAATCCCAGTTCACTGCAGAAAGGCCAGGGAACAGGAGAGCTGGGCTTTGGATTCTGGTTTGCATCATGTGTTTCCCCTGCTTGTCCCTCTTTCCTTCCAGCTTAACAGACTTCACAAGAGCTCCTCGTAGATACACAGCAGGCTGAGAAGAGTATTTCTTAAACACCCTGTTTTTTCTTGATCAGCTTATTTTGTCTAAATACAGACAGTAGAACATTCCTGATAAAGGAAAAACTAAAATGCAATCTCCTTAATTCAAAAGCAGCTAATTGAAAACAAAACTAAACAAACAGGAAACTGCTCCAAATCAAAGTCAGTAGAACAAAAAAGAAATACTCAGAGGCTTGTAGAGTAAGACTGAGCACATTACTCAGAGTCACAGTATCCAGTTAAACCACGGTTCCCCTTCCCGGCTGTGCACGCTTCACCCACCCACCCCCTCTACACGGCTCTGCCTTTTTGTGCACACTGTCCCCAGATGTGGGGACAGACAAGTCCTCCTCAAAGCTTCTGCTGGCTCAGTACTTCACTCCTGGAATAAACTCCTTGGCATCTGGGTTCAAGTTACTTTTGCTCTGAAATAAGAATAAGATAGAATAAATTCTAAGGCAAGCTGGACTTTAAAACTTATCTTCTCCCTAATTTTTTTTTTTAAGTATTGGGCATTGAACTCAGGGCTTTGCACATTCGAAGAAGTGTTCTACACCCTCGGCCCCTCCACTTCCATTATTACCAGTACCTTCCTTCCCTTTAGCCTTAAGGATAGAAGTAAAATTCCTGTAACTCACGCTGTTCTGGCTTGGCTACTCTCGGTAGCTCCTGATATACTTAGCCCTAGACCAAGCTTATCTTCTTCTTCTTGCTTTAGATTCTTTCTGTTCCTTTCCTGATGCTTCCAAAAATCTCAGCAGAGGCTTTCTGGATCAACTCCAAAAAGGATTTTTTAATTCATGAGTATCTCAACTTGGTGAAAAATCTGTCTATTCCATGAAACCAGTTTGGTTACCATAACCTCTACTTTTCTTCATCTTTTTCTCTTTTTTTTTCTTAAGAGAAAGGGACAATGAGAGAGAGAGAGAAAGAGAGAATCAATTTTATTTAGCTTTTCATGTGGTTTTTGTTGCTCCAACACTTCATTGTGTATGTGGTGCTGGGGTTTGAACCTTTGTCCTTATGCATGCCAGGCAAGAGCTGTAACTGCCGATCCACCGCTCCAGCCCCTATCTTCCTCTCTTTCATTATCTATTCTTTTGTGAATACCCCCAAACTCAGCAAATTGCAAGGCATAATAATTTGAGACATGAGTTTTGTGAAAAATACACTGCTTATACCAGGTGTGGTGGTGCACACCTGTAATTTCCAGCAGCTCAGGAGGCTGAGACGAGGATCACAAGTTAAAAGCCAGCCCCAGCAACTAACTTAGTGAGGCCCTAAGCAACCTGGCAAGACCCTGTCTCAAAAAAAAAGAAAGAAAGAAAGAAGAAAAATAAATAAATAATAAGACTAGGGTTGGGGATGCAGAGTAAGCTGTTAACTGCCCCTGGGTTTGATCCAGGGGGTTTTGTACCCAAAAAAAAAAACAAAAAAAAAAAACCACTGCTTACAGAATTCTGACATTACATAAACATGGAAGACAAATTCATTTATCTGGTCTAATTATAAGTGGAAAATGGTTTCTCAGGAATACAATCTTTCTGGGGGGAGGGTATATGAAGAACTCATAGTAGTCTGGAGATTGGGAAGATGGGGGAACCATCCCAGAAGCCGATGTCATTCCTCCACGAAATACCCATTTAACGCGTGAGTTCTTCTGGGGGAAACTGCAACATGTAAAACCCAAGGTGGTTATCCATGTTTTGGCTTTTCCCTTGGATAACAAAGTTTATATCCATTGATTGCTAATGTTTTGATAATGTTTTCCCCTCAACTGTATTTCTATATACTTCTAATAAAAAAATAAAATAAAAGCTTGAAAAAAAAAGGAATACAATCTTTCTAAAACGAATAGACAATTTTTATAACAGAAACATTCAGAACTAAAGTATATTAGAGACTTGGGGAGTAGTAAAGAGAAGGGCAGCAGCGAGAGATCATTTGAGAGCCTATTTGGAGGTTCTAGAAGACAGCTCTAGAATGGTCCTCCCTCTATTGGGGAAGGTCATCCTGACCTTGCAGCTTCTGGATGGATGCACATGGGGTGGTGAGGGAAGAAGGGGACACCTGTCTAACCAGATCAGCCGAATCAACACTGGTGATAAATGAGATGACAGATGTCACATCTAGATGGCCTTTGCATTCATAAATGATCATGTGAAACCGAACTTGATCTTCAGTGTTCAAATTTTTACCCTTCATCCCAGTTGGCGGCACTGGCAATGATATTATTTTCATAGTGCTTGATGAGGGGCAACATGTCTTCACTGTACCCTCTCCTCAATGCCCATCTGGGTGGGGAAAGAAAAAGCAGCTTGGAGGGCACCAGAAACTTGAAGGTGGTAGGGCCAGTAAGAGAGTCTGTGACTCCAAATCCTACGTTCTTTTTAAAAAAAAAATTTGGGGGCACTTTACCACTGATGTACATCCCCAGCCCTTTAAACTTTTAATTTTGAATCAGGGTCTTGCTAAGCTGCTCAGGGTCTAAGTTCCTGAGGCCGGTTTTGAACTCATGATCCTCCCGCCTCAGCCTCCGGAGCTGCTGAGATTACAGGTGTGCACCACTGCTCCTGGCAAGTCCTGCATTCTTTCTACTGCATCTCATGTGGAAGTACACATGACTCTTACCAAAATATCTTCAGAATTATGGTCATCGCTGACTGACAGTCCATTTAACTGCTGCTGCAACTGTCCCATGGCCTGAGGCAGGTCTCGTGCTGGAATAAACCAGTCTTGGTCTTCCTCATCCAGCATCTCCTGGAAGCAACGGTCCAAGAAGTCTTGCTCCTGCAGCTCCTCCTCAACCTGGCAAGCAAAGGCAACATCTCAGAGGTCCTGTGCAGGGAGACACATCCCTACCAGATGTCCCCCAACCCCTTCCTTCAGAGGTTACTGCTTTGAAACTAAGATAATTTTGTATGAGATTTAAGAATTAAGATGCTTGGTATGACTGGCTAGGGAAAAACGCAATTTTTAATTTTTAGCTGAAATCCATCAACAATGATACTGAGAAAATAGTTACTCAAAACAGCAAAATTTCAGGTCTTCACAGATCTTGTAAGATATATAACATGTTAAAAAAAGATATAACACGTGACAAATATTTTCCATTTCTATTGCCTTGTAGAAAATAATTTTATACCTTAAAATTCTTTTTTTCTCTCTCTTTTTGTGTTGTTTAAAGAGAGAGGGAGATGGAGAATCAATTTATTTTTTCATCTGGCCTTTGTTTCTCGGACAATTATGTATGTGGTGCTGTGATTTAAACCTGGGTCCCAATGCATGTTCCAGCGCCTCTTTTCTCAATTTTGTTAAGAAGTAACTCTTCTTAAATTTCCCATTTTATAGGAAATATGTAAAAGATACAGGAAGTATGTAATTGGTCTACTACTTGAATAGTGTAGATTATATCACAACTAAATCTTAGCTCCTGGCCCGTTTTTCTAGTCATGAGACCTCAAGGCAGAAAAATACTTTCAGAACCTCACAAAGTCATAGAGAATACTTTGTGGCATAGCACTAGAAAACTAGGTCATCAATACAGTCTTCTCTCAAAGCAAGTAGAAATGTTAACTATTTAAACAACTCCAATTCCATATTTCTTAAACACTGCCCCAAACCTAGAATATTTTATACTTATTTGCAGAATACATTGTTTATTCATAGCAAGAGTATGGTTCACTCTGCAGATCTTCATGTGTCTTTAACAGCCTCCTGCTTCACGTTTGGCAAGTCCCTTGACTGCATCCTGTCTGATGACTAACTCAAAGCTCACCAGTGCCCCCGCCAGAACAAATGTCAAGTCAAAAATAATCATTCGAATTATCCTATACAGTCACTTCATGAGTTCACAAAGAAAGTCACTGGTAGTAAGATTTATGAAAATTATATCAACTTTAGAATTAGGCAAACATCTTTTAAAATCTCAAGTAAATTACATAGCATTGAAGTTCTTAAAATAACCACAACTAAATTTTTCCAGGCCACAAGATTTAACTGGACTTTGTTTGAAATTTCCTCACCAGGGATTGAACCTAGGAGTGCTTAACCACTGTGCCACATACATTCCCAGTACTTTTTTTTTTTTTTTTTTTTTCCTAATTTTGAGACAGGGTCTCGCTAAGTTGCTTAGGCCCTACCCTAAAGCTGTCGAGGCTAGCTTTGAACTTGCAGTCCTCCTTTCTCAGCCTCCTGGGTGCTGGGTTTATAGGCATGCACCTACTGTGCCTGGCTTTGCTCCACTCTTTTTTTTTTTTTTTTAAGAGAGAGGGACAGTGAGAGAGAGAGAGAAAGAGAGAGAGACAGACAGACAGAGAGAATCAATTTTTATTTAGTTTCTCAGGTAGCTTTCGTTGCTCAGACGCTCAGTTGTGTATGTGGTGCTGGGGTTTGAACTCGTGTACTCGCATATGCCAGGCAAGCGTTGTAACTAATGAGCTACCACTCCAGCCCTGCTCCACTCTTTTATACAGTCCCTTTCTGAAGCATTTTACTTCAGATATTTTTCTTTTAGGGCCTTACCATGTAAAACTATTTCCTGTATTGTAGCAGTAAGCCATTTTCTTTGTATAAGATTTGGGACATTAGAACCAAGAAAAAAAAAACCGAAAGAAAAAAGTCACCCTAATCTCAGCACTTGGACATAGACGGATATTGTCAACATTTTATAATGACCTACCCTGACTTTACTTACTAGTAAAATGGGAAAATGCCACGGGAAAATGGCAGGAGCTTAGCGTAAAAAGTCCCTGGGTTATTAGAAATATATATGCAAAAGAACTGTAAGATTTAAAACTTCAATAAGTGTTCTTCATCTCTCCACACACTGTACATAATTGGTTTTTTACCTCCCCCACCTTTTTTTTTTTTTAAGAGAGAAAGACAGTGAGAGAGAGAGGGAGAGAAAGAATCAATTTTGATTGAGTTTTTCACATGGCTTTCGTTGCTCTGACACTTAGTTGTGTACGTGGGTGCTGGGGTTTGAACCTGTATACTTGTGCATGCTGGGCAAGCGCTGTAACGGCTGAGTCACGGCTCCAGCCCCTCATCCTGACCCTTAATCCAATGGGAGTCTTTTTTTCTCCTGGGTATTTTCCCAGAAGATATAAAGTCAATATACTACAGTGACACACGTACATCAATGTTTATAGCAGCACAATTCACAATAGCTAAATTATTAAATCAACCCAGATGCCTATCATTGGATGAATGGATCTAGAAACTGTGGTATGTACATACAATGGAATTTTACTCAGCTATTAAAAAGAATGAAATCATGGTCTTCACTGGCAAATGAATGGAAATGCAAAAGGGGAGAAAAGAAGGGGATCAGGAAATACTGGAGACTGAATTAGAATATGCTATACTGCATGCTTTTATAAAAAGGTTAATGTTTATCCTATTGTCAAATACAGAGTGGCGGGGCTGGGGATTTAGCTCAGTGGCAGAGCGCTGGCCTAGCACATGCAAGGCCCTGAGTTCGATCCTCTGCCCTGAAAAAAAAAAGACACAGGAGTGGGCGGAAGAGAGGGGAAGGGGAAATATTGGGAAATGAGTTAAAACAAGGTGCACTCCAAACTTTTATAAATACACCATTGTATATCCTACTGTCATGTATATTTGAAAACAAAAACAAAAAAGGGATGGAAGGAAAGGAGGGAAAGGGGAAAGCTAGAGACTGAATTAGAACTAGTTAAACTCCATGCTTCTGTAATTATGCTACTGTATAATCTTGTTATATATACTAAAAAAAGAAAGGGCCAATAAAGAAAATTTTAAAAAACATTTACAGGGACTGGAGTGGTGGCTCGCCGGTTATGGAGCTTGCCTGGCATGCACAAGTGTGTGGGTTCAAACCCCAGCACCCCTGTACACAACTAGGTGTCAGAGCAATGAAAGCCATGTTGAAAAACCTCAATAAAAACTGATTATCTCTCTCTCTCACTGTCCTTCTCTCTTAAAAAAAATTACAATGATAACTAGTATATTTGGTCTTATTTCTTCCCTTTTCTGAGTTAAACTTTCTGAAATGACTAACACTATTTTTATTGGAACTTTATTGAAATTTAATCCTTTCTCCCCTCAAAACTACACATCAATCAGGTTCTGTCAGCTCATACTCAATGAATGTCTTTGCAAAGATCAATGACTCGTTCCTCATTTTGGTGGCTTGTATGGTACTTTGTATACCATGAATCTTGAGTTGAACCTCAAGTGAGAAGAAATAGGATTCTAGCTAGCAACCCTGATACAATAAACCCTTCCTTTCCAATAAAATATCTAGGAAAACAGAGTAAGATGAAAACAATTTGATTGTGGTAAGAACTATATGGTTCACCATGGTCAAAGTGACCTAAAGTGTGGAAGGAAGAACTGACATCAATCAGATCCCATATCCTAAACCCTCTGGTCTCAAGAGGAGGTCAAAGAAGGTTTCTCTGAAATACTCAATCCTCTGGCTTAACATCACCTAACAGTTTCCCTGTGAAATATTAGGGTTGGAGGAATTTAAGCAATTGTTTACCTCCTTAGCCTTTTTAAGGGCCTGGTATCAACTGCAATTCTTTTTTTTTTTTTTTCCTTTTGTAAGAGACAAAAAGACAGTGAGAGAGAATTAATTTTTATTTAGTTTTTCCATGTGGCTTTTGTTGCTCTGACACTTCATTGTGTATGTGGTACTGGGGTTCGAACCCACATACTCACGCATGCTAGGCAAGTGCCATAACTGCCAAGCCACCACTCCAGCCCTCAACTGCAGTCCTTGAAGACGCAGGAACATAGTTGTCACTGCTTTCCTACTTCTCCTGAAGTAAGTTAAGATTTTTGTACTTTAAACTGTCTTTCCTCATCCTCTTTGAGTATGTGTGTGTTTCTGCAAGCTGCTAGTTTTCCAGTACTTTTCCATGAACCCTGCCTCAGTGTGCTAAACTCTTGGGTATAGGAGCTCACAGCTGACCCACAGTGTAGACATCTGGCTCCTAAGTCCCAGTACTAACCCGTAGAATTAAGAGCATGTCAGCAAGTATTATCAAAGCCAGGACAAACTGTTTATGCTTTCAATAACCTATTTTTCAGTCAGAGGCTAAATAAAGGTAGTCACACAGGTAGATCGACACAAAAGAGAAATTATTCTGAAATCCCATTAAAAAAACACATTTCTTGTCATTGGATCGATTGTCTGGATTTATTTTCAAAATGAAATGCAGAGTTTCACATTTCCTATAAGCAAATAAATCAATTAACACCAAGGAATAGAAAAGCAAACTCATTACCATTCTATTTCTTATTGCTTCGTAGTACAAGCAACTAACTTCATATTGTCATTATAGACAGTTATGGAATCACAGTGGTTCCTATGATTAAAATGGGAGTCAAGGCAGCATAAAACCTTAGCTTGCTGGGTAGGGTGGCATAAGGCCATCTTGGCTACTCTGTAATCCCAGCTATTTGGGGAGTCTGAGGCAGGAGGATCACAAGTTCAAGGTCAGCCTGGGAAACTTAGGGAGACTCTGTCTCAAAACCAAAACAAACAAAAACGCTGAGGATATAGTAGCAGAGCACTCCTGGTTTCAATCCCCACTACAGGGGTACAGGGGTGCCAGTAAACTTCCTTCCTTCCTTCCTCCTTTCCTTCATTCCTTCATTCATGTATTGGCAGCACTGGGCATTGAATCTAGTGGGGCTCTATTACTGAGCCGTATCCCCAGCCTTTCTTCCCCCTTTGAGACAGTCTTCCTAAATTGACGGGGCTAGCCTCCAACTTGAAATCTTCCTCTCTCAGCTACCCAAATCACTGAGATTACAAGGGACCTCTACCTTGCCTGGCCACTTTCCTTTTTTAACAGTAAGACATTACAGCTTTTGAGTTATATGTATCATTACCCCCCTCCTTCTTTCTTTACCTGTCTGTTGAAGTCCTCTTCATTCTCCATCCACATATATTCTGCAAATGGATTTTCCTTTTCATCATGCCCGTTCAGCCCCTGGTCCTCTTTGGATTTTACACTGGGTGATGTATTTGCCACACTTGATCCATTCATTATGACAGACTCTAAATAGGAACAAAAAAAGTATAAAGTGAATATAAGGATCAAGGAAATGTAAACCTAAAACATCCAGAATTTTTTTTAGAAGTTTCTAAAGTTCTGAGCCAAAAACCATAACTTAAATGAACAGAGACTAGTAGTAGGTAATTATTTTAAAGCTAACCACATCCTGTAGTTATCAACTACACAGGTGTACAATTCTTTAAGAATTCAGAGAGAGGGGCTGGAGTGGTGGCTCAGTGGTTTCGGCGCTTGCCTGGCAAGCACAAGGACCCGGGTTCAAACCCCAGCACCATGTACAACTAAGTGTTGGAGCAACTAAGGCCATGTGAAAAACTAAATAAAGTTGTTTCTCTCTTTCTCAAAAAAAAAAAAAAATTCAGAGAGAAAGGGTCTGGGCTTAATTTTTCTAAGTAAGAGCCACAGGGTGGGGTGGGAATAAGGAATCTTCCCATGCCAAACTCCTGAAGGTCCTAGGACCTAATCCAAATCAGCTTCCTTAATGATTAAATAAGAAGAAAGAATGTATTTTTAAACATTTCTTAATTCTTTTTCCAGTGCTAGGGATTGGATCCCAGGGCCCCACATATGCTAGTGCACTACCAGTAAGCTATATCCCCAGCCCAAGAATGCTTTTTTTTTTTAAAGGAAAGAGAAGACAGTGAGAGAAAGAGAAAAGGAAAAGCAATTTTCCCCCCCCCAGGGCTGAGGACCGAACTCAGGGCCTTGCGCATGCTAGGCAAACATTCTGCCACTGAGCTAAATCCCCAACCCCGGAAAAGCAATTTTTATTTAGTTTTTCATGTGACTTTCATTCCTCAGACACTTTGTTGTGTACGTGATGCTGGGGTTTGAACTTGCGTACTTGCGCATGCCAGGTAAGCACTGTAACCGACCCACTGCTCCAGCCCCCCAGAATGCGTTCTTTTCTTTTTTTAAAAAAAGAAAGAGGGGATAGTGAGAGAGAGAGAGGAAAGAAACAATCTTTATTTAGTTTTTCATGTGACTTTCATTCCTTGGACACTTCTTGTATACATGGTGCTGGGGTTTGAATTCCTGTATCTGAGTGCATGCCAGGCAAGCATTGTAACTGCTGAGCCACCACTCCAGCCCAAGAATGCATTCCTAAAGAACACTGTAAGTACCTGTTACTTATTCTGGTTTTCAATTTCTATTTTTCTTTAAAATGTATTTTTAACGTTATTCTTCCTTACAGCTAAGTAGTACTCCATTGTGTGTGTATGCCACAATTTCTTTATCCATTCATCAGCTGAAGGGCACCTTGTTTGGTTCCATAGCTTTGCTATCCCAGCCTTCATTTGTTATTTTTGAGGCAGCCTCCCAAAGTTGCTGAGGCTGGCCTCGAACTTGAAATCCTCCCAGCTTAGGTTCCCGAGTTGCTGAGGCTACCGACATGCATAACCACACCTAGCTACATTTGCTTTATTTTTGGTGGCCATTTTTGCTAGTTTTCATCTTTCTCCACATCATGTGTCTATAGTTCTGCAAGGTACATATATATGGAAAAAAATGGTCTACTTTGGACTCTAAATCCATTTTGGTATTTTTTTTTATCATTCAGAATATGTCTTTTTTTGCTCTTCACTTTAAGCTTAACTATTCTTCACAAACCATTCCAGTCTTTACTCCTTTTCTTCTCTAAGCTACTGTATCTAGGAGTATTGTTAAAATCTTTTTAATTTTCATGTGCATGATTTTTCTTCTTCCAATTAGATACCTTTTTTTCTTTCAGGGCTGAGGACCAAACTCGGGGCCTTGTGCGGACTAGACAAGCGCTCTGCCACTGAACTAAATCAACTCCTTCCAATTAAGATTCTTTTTTTTTTTTTTAAAGAGAGAAGGACAATGAGAGAGAGAGACAATTAATTTTTATTGAGTTTTTTACACCGCTTTCGTTGCTCTGACACTTAGTTGTGTACATAGGTGCTGGGGTTTGAACCCGTGTACTCACACATTCCGGACAAGTGCTGTAACTGCCGAGCCATTGCTCCAGCCCCCCAATTAGATTCTTAACTCCTGAAAAACAAGACTGAGATTTATACATTTTGTAGCGCACCACAACATTAGGGACTCCATAAATACTTGTGGCTTGCTTGAGCTTTGGCAGCTTTCTCTCTCTATCCTATCTTGCTTCCACCAAACTCCTAGGGGCTTCTTCAGATTTTCCTTAACAAATGATCTCCATCGTGTCAACACATCTGAAAGGTTTTCTTTGTGTCTAAATACACTAAAAATTTCTTGCTTCATCTTCTTTAGTTTCTGTAATTTCCTAAGCAGTTATGGACATCAGAAGTCTAATTTTGTAGTGGTGGCACACACCTGTTAATCTCAGCAACTCAGGAAGCTAAAGCAGGAGGATGGCAAGTTCAAGGCCAGCCTTGGCAACTTAGTGAGACCCTGTCTCAAAAATAAAGGGCTACGGTGTGGCTCATTGGTAGAGAACCCCTGGGTTTAAGCTCCGTATGGAAAAAAAAAAAAAAAAGGTAAGAAAGACTAATATCTTACCCCCTACTTTTCTATCTTAGAGCTACCCAAAAAGAAATTCTCTGACATATCTGTCTGATACTAGATGATAAGGCCCTCATTTTTATTTTATATATATATATTTTTTTTTTTAATAGAGAGCAGGACAGTGAGAGAGAGAGAGAGAGAGAACATCAATTTTATTTAGTTTTTTCATTTGGCTTTTGTTGTTGTGTATGTGGTGCTGGGGTTCAAACCTGTGTCCCTGCCCATGTGGGCAAGAGCAAAACCATGGAGCCACCATTCCAGCCCCAAGACCATCATATTTTTCCCCCAGGGCTGAGAACCGAACTTGGGGCCTTGCGCACGCTAGGCAAGTGCTCTGCCACTGAGCTAAATCCCCAACCCCCAAGCCCATCATTTTTAAAAGGGTCCTGTCGCATATCTGGGAGGAAGGAAAGTTGCACAGAGAGGCCAGGAAGAATCTGAACAAACAGGATTTGCTGGGCTTCCCCACTTGGCTACTAGCATTAGATCATTCTTTTTTTTTGTCTAATTACATTGCTACATGGTTGTCTGTGTTTCAATCATGCTTATGCAATGAAGAATGAGAGTTTGAGAGTTTCTGGACAGCTGAATGTGTGGAGGCTCGAAAGAAGTTGAACAAGGACTCATCCATGTGCTGGCAGGATGGTGAACCCCAGTTTCTGGAGATGTATAATCCTAGGTTCAGGATCCTTCCAAACCTCACCCTTTATCTCTCTTCATCTGCCTATTTATTTTCATCCTTTAAAACACATTGTATGGGCTGGAGCAGTGGTTCGGCAGTTACTGCGCTTGCCTGGAATGCACAAGTACTGGGGTTCAAACACCAGTACCCAAGTACACAGCTAAGTGTCAGAGCAACGAAAACCATGTGAAAAACTAAATAAAAATTGATTCATTCTCTCTCTCTCTCTCTCACTATCCTTCATTCTTAAAAACAAAAACAAAAACAAAAACACATGGTATAATAAAGTAGTGAACATAAGAGTTTCGTGAACTGAACCCAAGGATGGGGTTATAGGAATCCCATTTAAGTCCACTGGTCAGAGGTTCTGGAGGTGAAGAATTTTGATTTGTGTCTGAAGTGAGAGGGAGCCTGGTGGGACTAAGCTCTCCATCTGTGTGTTAGTTTAAGAACAATACTGGCTTATGGGCCTACTGGGTGAGAATGAACTGGTGCTTAAAGTGCCCCTTGACCTTAGTAGCTGGGCAGGAACAGGGAGATTTTTCTGGATACTGGTAGCTCCTAAGGAGGCACATGGATGTTTCCAACTTGGAGAAAACAAAGGGCACACTAGGGTCATCATCCTTAAATTTCCCAGCTCTTCCTACTTCAGGTTCTTCACTGTCACCCAATAGGTAGACTGCATTTTGAAATCCACGAATGACTTGACACTTACTGCCCCTCCACACTACCTGTCCTCTTATGAGCAAGCAAATATGCTGAAAATGGGAAGTACGTTGTCATTGTGGCTACAGATAAAACAGCATACAACGCTGCTTACAATAAACACACGAGCGCTAGAAACCGCCAAACATCTGACTTAGTAATTTACCAAGCTCAAGGGTTCATGTCCAAATCATCTGGCTTAAAATAGGGGCCTCAGTCCCCAGCCATAATGAACTTCAGGACTTTCAGTGTATCTAAGGATATTTTCAAGAATACATGCTTCATCAGCTGAACACTCAGAATACCATAACTTTCAGATCCAGTGTGATCATACCAAAAAGTAGCTATTCTTTGGATCTTAATGAAATATTCCAGAAGCTATAAACCTGCATTATGCCCATAATAAGTTTGATTTGGAGTGTGTGTGGGGTGGGCGAGTACCAAGGGAATGAACTCGGGTGCATTCTACCGCTGAGCTACATCCCCAACCCTTTCTTAAAAATTTGAAACAGGGCCTTGCTAAGTTGCCCAGGCCAACCTAAATTTGTGGTCCTCCCATCTCAGCCTCCCAAGTCAGTGGGAATACAGGCATACACCACCATTACTGGCTATATTTGGAATTTTTGACTGAATCACCTTGAAAAAGTCTATTGAACAGTTAATATAAAAACTAATCTCAGGGGCTGGAGCAGTGGCTCAATGTTTACAGTGTCTGTCTGGCATGCATGAGGACGTGGGTTTGAACCCCACCACCATGTACATAACAAAGTGATGGAGCAATGAAAGTCACATGAAAAACTAAATAAGATTCTCTCTTTCTCTCTCTCACTGTCCCTCTCTCTCTCTCTTTAAAAAAACAAAAACAAAAACAAAAACAAAAACTAATCTCAGCCAGGTACAGCAGCAAATGCCTTTAATCTCAGCAATTCAGGTGCCTGAAGCAGAAGGATTGCAATTTCAGGGCCAGCCTTGGATACTTGGTGAGACTCTGCCTCAAAAATAAAAGCAAATAAAAGCTCAGTGGCAGAGCGCTTGCCTAGCATGTGCAAGGCCTGGAGTTCAGTCCCCAGCCCTGGAAAAAAAACAATAAAATAAAAGCAAAAAGGACCAGGGAGATAGTTCAACGGTAAAGTGCCTCTAGATTCAACTCCTGGTACTGAGAATAAAAAAATAAATACTATTCTGTTTCCTCCAGTTTCATTATTCCATCCAGTCTGTTCAATACTAGTTTTTTAAATTTATTTTTTAATCTTTATCTTTTTTTTTTTTAAAGACAGAGAGACAGTGAGAGTGAGAGAAAGCCAGAGATAATCAATTTTTTATTTTAGTTTTTTCATGTGGTTGTTCTGACACTTTGTTGTGTACATGGTGCTGGGGTTTGAACCCACATATTCGTGCATGCCAGGCAAGTGCCCTAACCGCTGAGCAACCACTCTAGCCCCCAATACTATTTTTTAAACTAAATATTATGGATAATAGTTTTAAATTCTAATTTATTTCAAATATGCTGCCAGTGGAGGAAGGTTTTGTCTTTCCTCATTACATCTTAAAAACTCAAGTCATCAGCTCATTAATCTACTCATTAATATCTGCCAGTTTACACGAGGCACTGTGCTGGACTGGAGCTTTAGCAGCAAGCAGGATACCCAGTCCCTGCCCTGCTGGTATTTACATTCTCTCAGGAAAAAAACAAGCACATAGTTAAGAGTAACTATGATTCATGCTACAAAATGAGAAGTAAATGAGACTGTTATGAAACTATAGGGTAACCCAGTCTAATACAGGAGTGGGCAACATTTTAACCGACACCTGAAGAACACAGCTAGTTACAATAAGGAAAGGGAAGAAGCATGCGCAAAGATCAGGCAGGAGAGACCTCTTCAGGACACAAAAAGGTAGATGTGTATCTAGAAGGAGAATAACAAGAGGAGACGAGGCTGGAGAGGTAGACAGGCCGGAGCAAACAGACCACATGAAAGAGTTTGGATTTTAACCTAAAAGCAATAGAAGCCATTATAAGGAGTTTACAACCGTATAATATGATTTGAATTATGTTTGGAAATCACTCAGGCTGCTATGTGGAAATGGACTGGAGATACCCAGAATAGATAATCAGACCAGTATGGTAGCTAATGTTCTTAATCTGGACAAAAATATGGTGGCTATTTGGCCTATGGTAGTGGCAGTAATAAGAGAAGTAGGCTGACTCTAAAACTATTTCAGAACGTTTCTGGTGATGAACTAGATGTGGGGAATCAGGGTGAGGGAAATATCGAAGATAACTTTGGTAAGAGGAACTGGGTGGACGGTAATATCATTGTCTGAGCTCAGGAATTCTGTGGGAAGAGCAAGCTTTTCTAGGATGGCAATGGGGGTGGGGTAAAAAGGATGATGAGTTCTATTTTGGACATGTTAAATTTGCAATGCCTCAGAAACACTCAAATGGTGATGTTAAGTAGGTTGGCTATATGCATCAAGAATAGGAGAAATGTGGCTAAAAACAAAGTTGGAGTAGTTATTTATATAAATGGTAACTGAAGTCATGGGACTAGAAAACACTGCCTAGAGAGAAAGAGCAACCTGAGATTAAAAGATGGGCCAAGACCCATCTGATGTCTGTGAGCATTTTAAATAGACAGAAAGAGGAGGATAATACTAACGAAGGCTAAGGAGAAGGTAGAGTTGAGAAAAAAAACAGAAGAATGTAGCAACACAGAAATCAAGGAAGACAGAATTCCATTACTGGATTAAACAGGTGCTCCCCAAAACTATGTGTGTGTCCTGCAGCTACCAGAAGTCGGAAGAGGCAAAGAACAAATCCTCCCCTAGAGCCTCCAAAGATACTGTAGCCCTACTGATGTGTTAATTTTGAAATACTGGCCTCTGAAACTGAGAAAAAAAAATCAATTTTGTGTTTTAAGCCACCAATTTATGATTTGTTATAGTAACCACAGAAAGTCAACACATTCCTAGTGAAGAGGGAACGCTGAAGGCTGCTGAAAGGACAAATAAGAGGAAGGCTGAGGCATAAAGTAGGAGAAAGGAGGTTTCTAAACCCCTTAATAAGAGCAGTTTCCATGCAGAAAAATGAGGGGGAAAGGCAAATGGAAATGAGCTAAATTGCAGGTGACAGCAGGTACGAGGTAACTCTTTCCAGGAGTGCAGCTGCCAGAGGAAGTGCGGGCAGAAACTGGAGGGGTGAGAAGTCCACAGAAACTATCTTTATAGACTGAAGAAGCCACTGGCATGCTTAAGGACTCACAGAAAGGGTCTAGTAGAGACAGAGAGGCTATAAACACAGGAGAGAGAAGAAACAGTTGATAGAGTAGGTCCTGGGAAGGCAGGAGGATATTAATTTATTTATATTTTTGAATAGCTAATATATGACCATGCTCCAAAATCCAAGCATCTGGGATTCTTAGTAATGGGTGGCTGCATGGGGAGCATGAAATCAGAGCGAGGTGGGGGCTGGGGGAGGGTTGACTTGGGGAAAGGGATTTACTCCATTACAAAGCAGCCTGTATATCCCACAACAGGAGACTTCACTTGCCTGGTGGCTGGTATGCTGTCCCCCAATTGTAAGTTTCCCAGCCTGGACAGTTACTGGATTAACATATCAAACTCCAGCTCTCCAACTTTCTAATTAGCTTTTTGTTTCCTCTTGAAATTTTTTGCAGGGTCATAGTCATACACACACACACACACACACACACACACACACAGTAAAGCTACATAGGCAATATAAGAAATAAATTTATAAAGCCTTTAAGTTGATGTACGACATTTTTTTTTTCAGGGCTGAGGACCTAACTCAGGGCCTTGTGTGTGCTAGGCAAGCGCTCTGCCACTGAGCTAAATCCCCAACCCCGATGTACAACATTTTTATATGCCATCTTATACTTTGAACTAAATTAGTCTCCTTTTTTAACAAGGTCTTCTTTTACTAAGTAAATAAACCCATCAGATTTTCTCCAGCATTTGTTAAAGTAATCAAGGAAGACAGGAGACAGGGAGAATTGGTCAGCTATTGTATGGGATGGGAAAGAAAAGTAGGATGTGTATGTAGATTTAAAAAAACAAGTTCCAGATAAATCTCTAATTAGAAAGATTTTTGTCACTGGGGGGTGATGGCACATACCTATAATCCCAGCAACTCAGGAGACTGAGGCAGGAAAGTCTTAAATTCCAGCCAGCCTGGGTAATTTAGCAAGAGCCTGTCAAAAAAAAAAAAAAAAAAAAAAAAAAAAAAAAAAAAAAAAAAGGAGAGAGAGAGAAAGAAAGAAAAAGATAAAGATTTAAAAAATAAAAAAAAAAAGGCTGGAGTTGTAACTCTGGTAGAGCACCCCTGGGTTCAGTCCACAGTACTGCAAGGAAAAAAAAAAAAAGAATAATTTTTGCCAACTGTATTTCCATTTCACTTGTTCATGGAGCAGTGGCATATTACAAAAAGCAAGTAGTCACCCTATAAGCTTTTCTATGTTAAATTCAAAGCACAAATGCTCCATTAGATATCTTCCATCTGATGCAAAAACAGTGTTTATAAATAAAATGTTAATGAGTTTGTTAAGCACACAGAAAACTGAATTTAGCTGCAATCAGAAGTTGAAGAGAAGCTTTTGAAACTTATGAGTTGGCAAGAAGGTCAAGAGAAAGGGAAATAGGTCATCCATGTTTTGGCATTACCCCTGGATAACAAAGTACATATACATTGGTTACTGATGGTTTGATAATGTTTCCCCCTCAATTGTATCTCTACATACTTCTAATAAAAAAAAAAGAAAGAAAGCCACATGAAAAGCTAAAAACAAAAAAAAGAAAAAGAAAAAGGGAAATAATTTATGTGATCTCTAATAATAAAATATTACAGGAACTGGATCGGTGGCTCAGTGGTTACAGTGCTTGCTTGGCATGCACAAGGATGCAGGTTCAAACTTTAGCACCACATACATAAGAAAGGATTAGAATAACGAAAGCCACATGAAAAACTTAAATAAAATTGATTTTCTTTGTCCCTCTCTCAAAAAAAATTATGAAAGGGTAAATTATAAATAGAGGCATCATTATTTAAATTAAACTCAAGGCTGCCAGATTAGAAAGACAATATCAATTTAATGCAATCTATATATTTTATCCATTGATGAAATGAAATCTGAAAATCTGATACAGACACTCTGGGAAGAATGACAACAATCAACCTCATTAAGGCTGAGAAACTTCATTAAGGCTGTTTCCCTGAACCGGAGCCAAGAAAACAAAACAGAAGCATTTTCAAACAGGCTTAAAAACACATATGGCAAATGGCGAGAAGGTATATTCTAATTCAGTGGTTTTTCAGTCTGAGGAGGAGAACAGAGGATCTATGGAAACTTCTCCACCACCATACCTGTCATGTATGGGGTTGGGATTTAGCTCAGTGGCAGAGCGCTTGCCTGTCATGTATTCTGAATTGTTAGGCCGGAGCCAAAGCCCAACATTCGTGTTTTTGCTTGTTAATTTGCTATCGATAATTCTGGTGGGTAGAAAGACTATACCAATGACTAAAAACAATTCTTCCAATACAGTGGCAGACTGTGTAGAACAGTGTAAGTTCTAATTACTCTAATTTCTACATCAGCTGTTCCCAAAGTGGTGTTCTCCAAACACCAATCTCCATATGCTCTTTGAAACAAACAAAACACATGATCCATGGCCATGTAAATTCACTGATCTGAGAAGTCCTCTTTAAGCATTTCCCAGTTTTATTTATTTCCTTTATTACATTTATTTATTATCTATTGCTATGGGTTGACTGTGTCCCATCCAAAATTAAGGTGTTGAAGGGATGGCTCAGTGGTTACAGTGAATGCCTGGCATGCGCAAGAACCTGAGTTCAAACCACAGTACCATGTGCACAACAGTCTCAGAGCAACGGAAGCCACATGAAAAACTAAATAATATTGATTTTCTTTCTATCTCTCTCTCACTGTCCCTCTCTCTTCAAAAACAAAACAAAACAAAATTAAGGTCTTGAAACTTAAAATCGAAGTGACAATATCAAGAGGTGGAGCCCTTAGGAGGTGACTGGGCTATCAGAGCTCCTCACTCTTGAGTGAGATTAAGGCCATTGTAAAAGTAGCTTCACACAGAATTTGACTCTCTTGCCCTTCTGCCTTCCAACTTCTAAGGACACAGGCATTCTCTCTCCTCCAGAGGATACAAGGGAGCATCTTGGAAGCAGAAAACAGCCCTCACCAGAAAACTCAACCTGCTAGTGCTTTGATCTTGAACTTCTCAGCCTCCAGAACGTGAGAAAATAAACTTTTATTCTTTATAAATTGCTCCCTCTTTACTGGAGTGGGTGCCTCAGTGGATACAGCACTTGCCTGCCATGCGTGAGTTCGCAAGTTCAAACCCCAGCACCATGTACACGATGAAGTCTCGGAGCAACAACAGCCACACGAAGAACTTGATAAAACTGATTCTTTCTCTCTCTCTCACTGTCCCTCTCTATTTAAATAAATAAATAAATAAATAAATAAACTGCTTCCTCTCAGTATTTTGTTATTGCACCACAAATGGATTAAGATACCTATTTGTTACATTTTTAACCTAGTATCAATTAAACAACTTATAAACTTTCAGAAACAATGCCCTACAGATTCTCTGTGATGCTACTATTATTCTACCAGAAATGTACTTAACAGTTTTAAACCATTTAATGGCACTTTCAAAGGAAGAATCAACATATTTGCCAACACTTGGTGCCCTGCACCCAGAGCAACCTTCAAACTCTACATCTCCTGCTTAAAGGCAATCCATCATCCTTGCAGGACATTAAATGGCAGCTAGCACAGGGTCCTTAACTTTCCCAAAATAACGAGTTATTATGTACTTATTATGGTTTGGATGAAAGGTGTGTGGCCGTGCAGGAAGATGGAGGTGAAATGAGTGGGTTATGAGAGATTCCACCCGGTCAGTGAGTTAATCACTGAGGCTGGAGAAGGTGGGTTATGGGGGCATGCCTGTGGGGTATATATTTTTGTATCTGGAGTGGGATCTCTCTATGCTTCCTGGACCATGCCTTCCACCATGATGTTCAGCCTCACCTAGAACCAGAGTCGGTCTGTGGACTAAGACCTCTGAAACCATGAGCTCTCAAACTTTTCCTCCTAAAATTGTTCTTATCAGGCCTTTGAGTCACAGCAACCAAAACACTGACTAAAACAATATTATTGTCAGGGGTAACACCTGAACTGAAGTCTTTAAAGATAATATTAATCAAAACTTATTCATATGGGCAAATTATTACATACAAAATATTTATAACCTACATATTTCTCACCAACAAAAGTCTCTAAATGTCTTTGATTATGATAACAGTTCAACTCGTTTTTAATAGAAATGGCACCAAAGAAGGCCTTTCCTATCTTGGCCTCCATTTCATATTTGATTGCACTGATATTTGAGAGACCATTACTCATCATACATTTTGGGAATAGTCAGTCTATTTAAAATCTTGAAAGTTTCTTGAGAATAAGACGGAAGTCCTTACAGCTTTTATCATGCCTCTGTATACCCACCAGACCTCCCAAAAAGTTTTTTTTTACCAACTGCCATTTCTAGAATGCTGTATTTTAAATCTCATTATTCAGCCAGGCCCTTAGGGGCAAAGATTTGTTGGCTGAACACTCTTCATGGAATATGCACAGCTATTCCCCACGGCCAATGACAGCCCCATACTAGAATCTGTTTTTGACAGGTTAAATTACTTAAAGGGGAAATTTTTTAGGAATTCGTTTTTACCATTAGCACTTAATAACACAAGGTGGCTATAAGATTCTCCTCATGAGTGACAGGTTAGGCATCAAAGCTTGCCATAGTAGAACTATTTAAACTGGAAGAAACCCAGAGATTTTAACAAAAATCACCAAAAGGGACCAGTTTCATTCTGATATACTTCTGGTGACCAAAAAAGAGAGAGAGAGAGAGAGAGAGAGAGAGAGAGATTGATTGTTTGCCATAGCAGAGTGGGGAGAGGGGAGCCAAGCAGCTTAAATACATATGTAATAAAATAGAGAAAATTGCATGTACTAAAAGTCTTCTCAGGAAGGCCAATATCTGGGGTGAGAGAAGCTCTCTGGAAGTTAATTGGGCTGGGTGCAGTGGTAGGATTACACACCTGTAATCCTAGCTGCTTGGGACGCTGATGCAGGAGAATTCCAAATTCGAGGCTATGCTGGGCAACTTACTGAGATCTTGTCTCAAAATAAAAAATAAAGGGTTGGGGATTTAGCTCAGTGCAGAGCACTTGCCCAGGATGTGCAAGGCCCTGGGTTGAATCCCCAGCACAGGGGGAAAATAAGTTTATTTTTTGGAGAAATGTGTCCATGGGAGACCAAGGTAAGGGCAGAACCATTCCCTGAAAGAAAGGGGAAAGTTTCTCTGGCTTACAGGGGCACAAGGCTAGAACGCAATGAAAAGTCAAGAGCTGTATGTTTTAGAGAGTAAAAGGCTTCACAGTATGGAATATGGACTACACTTTCAGACATTCTACTTCCAGCAAACTACTAAACCCATGGATTTTTTTTTTTTTTTTTTTTTTTTTTTGGTGTGTAGGTCTGAAGAGACAGGATTTTATATCTAAGTTGTAAGGGCAGAACTAAAATAGTTCATTAGTTGGGAAAGTATTCAAGGGAAGTTCTTCCAGACCTCTAAGCAAAAGAGAAGGCCCCACTGGATAGTCAAGTTACATAAAGGAAACAAGTAATCCACCTAAAACCAAACGGAAAAAACAAAAATAAAATAATAGCCCTTCTAAGGAATTCACTAACATTTTCTCTGTTAATCTTCATAACAATTCTATGCGGCAGTGGCTACAATATCTCATTTTTTCCCCAACGAACTGTATATTCTTCAGAGATGCATTAAATACCTTGCCTAAGGTACAACCTAGTAAATTACACAACTGATCTTAACCTTAGGTCTTTCTGACCCCAAAACCCAGACTCTTAACTGCTACCCAATTCCAAAATACTAACAAACTCTGATTGTTCTCAAATACTAAAAATGCAGTTGGAGAAATGGCTGAAGCAAATTATACTCAACAAAAGGTCTGAGACTGAGTCTTTGGGAGGGAAATATGAACAAAGTCACATAACCTGCAAGTATGTTTAAATCAAAATAAATTAATATTCCCTACCATAAATGAACAAAGCTCCATTTAATTCGAAGCTTGCTCATACTTTCAGGAAGAGAAAGCAGACCCCCAAAAGCACTGTAATCCCTTATGCACAATTTCAATATCCAAAAAGATCTAAAAACTAAAACTTTTCAACTAATTCATGTCAAAGCAGCTGATAGTGAGGGCTGGAGTGGTGGCCCAGCAGTTACGGCGCTTGCCTGGCAAGCGCGAGTACGTGAGTTCAAACCCCACCACCCCGTACACAATGAGCTGTCAGAACAACGAAACCCTAAACTAAAGTTGATTCTGTCTTTCTCTCATTGTCCCTTTCTCTTTAAAAAACAAAACCAAAAACAAAAAAAGCAGCTGACAGTAAAACTTAAAGCAAAATAATGTGACACTAAGTGCAGCCTTTATCCTGCTTCATGCGAATACTCTTGCTTTGCTTGACTTATAAATGTGGGGGCTGGAGCGGTGGCTTGGCGGTTACAGCGCTTGCCTGGCATGTGCGAGTACGCGAGTCTGAACCCCAGCACCACGCACGCGATGAAGTCTCGGAGCAACGAAAGCCATGTGAAAAACTAAATAAAAATGATTCCTTTTCTCACCATCCTTCTCGCTTTAAAAATAAATAAAATACATGTATGTGTAAAAGGGTGCTGTACCAGACCCATGGGGCATTACACAACAGAAAGAAAGTGTCTCCCTAAAATCTGGAAATTTCTGAATCTTGAATCTCACCTAGTCCCAAGGGTTTCACACACTCTATGGATCAGTATTCCAAAGCGTTTTAAAAACACTTTCCGAGAATGATTAAATCAGAGGTATTCAACTTCAGGATTTCATAAACCAGTAGTTTTTTGTTTTTTGGGTTTTTTTGGTGCTAGGCATTGAACCCAGAACCCCTGAGCTACATTCTCAGCCCTTTTTATTTATTTATCTTGCTGAATTGCTTTGGTCCTTGCTAACTTGCTAACATTGCCGTTGAACTTGCCATCCTCCTGCCTCAGCCTCCCGAGCTGCTGGGATTACAGGTGTTTGCCACCATGCCCAACAACTGGTACATTTTTTATAATATTTTGGGGGCTGGGCACAGGGTCACACGCCTGTCCCAGCAACTCAGAAAGCTGAGGTAAGAGAACCACCAGTTGAAGGCCAGCCTCGGCAACACAATGAAACCCTCTACAAGTTGGTGAGACTCTGTCTCAAAATAAAAAATAAGAAGGACTGGGAATGTAGCTCAGCATTCAATCACTGGTACCGAAAAAAGAAAATATTTTGAGGGACACACAGGATTAAAACTTTTTAAAAACTAAGAAGGTAAAAACATTATTATCTGGCTGGAGCGGTGGCTCAGCGGTTTCAGTGCTTGTCCGGCAAGCATGAGGACCCGGGTTCAAAGCCCAGCACCACGTAC
>PVKS010004017.1:0-97619 GCA_004027875.1 Aplodontia rufa
AAATTTATTTTGAACTTCAACTCATAATTTGAGATGGCCATATGAATTTAATAATTTAGATCATGTATGTTTTGAGTTATATTAATGAGCCATTTATCCATTACAGAAATAACTCTACTTGGTCATGCTACATTAATTTTTCTATGATATCATAGTAATTTTTCTAATAATTCAATAAATAATTATCTATACTTTCAGATGAATAATTCTGTAATTTTTTTACATAGACTGGTCAGTCTTCATTAGTTCCTACTCAATATCAAACCCTCCTGTCTTCATTGCTAATAAAACCAATTTGTTCAGTGTAACGATTGTCTTGACAGCTCATGGAACTTGATCAGTTAAAGTCAGCAATATTCAAACCTTTTTTCACAGAACCCTTTTGAAATTTTAAAGTCTGGAACACCTCAAAGAACTTTTATTATATGGATTAAGTCTATTAATGGTTATTATACTAGAAATTAAAACTGATAGATATTTAAATCTTAAAAATGCATGAGCGCATATTCCATAGCCTTTAAAGCAAAGACATTACCACATATTACATAGTCTCTGTAAATGTTAGGGTACACTTACAAAAAAGGCAAATAACATCTAAATATTATGAAAGCTGTTTTGACCTTGCAAATCCCTTGGAAATGGAATTTCCCAAATCATACTTTGAGAGGTATTAAAGAACATAAAATGGTCATGCCCCTAGTTTTCCTCATCTCTGTAAACTAGGTGTTCCCCTGCCATGTGATTTTCATCAATGGAATTTATGCAGAAGTCAACCGGGGAGGTTTCTGGGAAAGTTCTAATTGTAGTGATATAAGGGAGGATTTTGCCTGTCTCTCTCTGGCTCCCCCTTCCTTGTGTGGAAGGTGGTCATGATATGAGAGTTGTCACAGTCACCTAAAACCATGAGATTACAAGGATGAGGGTAAAAGTCAACCAACAGGTTAACATGAGTGAAGAGATAAAAATGGGCCTGCATCTCTTATTTCATTAAGTAGCCGAAAAAAATAAAATCATACCTCTTGATGTCTTCTTCTGTAGGAAAAAAATATCTATTTATTCAAACCATTTGTTAGCTTTTATCCGATTTGAAGATAAATACACTCTTATTATTGCTTTTAATCAGCTTTGGAATAAAAATTTTACTATAATTATAACAAGAACTTTCTACTCTTCATGGAACAGCTTATCAAAAATAGAGATAGCATTTCACGGGAAAGTATGGTTGATATTACATGTTAAATATAATATGTAAAATATTTTGGAGGAAATGTTTATCTAGTTTAGAAATGTTATCTAGAATGCAATGTAGTTTTGAAATTTATTATTGTTTTCTATATTTTGGGAATATTTTTAAAATCATGTTGTGTCTAACTGGTTTTCATTTTAATGTTCTGTAGTTTTTTCATATTTCTTTATCCTTCTTGCTATAGCGTCACCTAATAATCTTATCAAAACAACTATTTTTATGGCTGGGGATGCAACTCAGTGGTAGAACATAGCATGTATGAAATACTAGGTTCAGTCCCAGAATTGCCCCCCAAAAAATACTCCTTTAAAATTTCTTGTATATGTTCCACATTTTTCTCTATATTATTTCATGAGTTTATTTAGTTGTTATTTTCTTATTTCTGGGGTAAATATTTGGCTTGTTGCTTTCAATTCTTGCAAAGCTGAAGATACAAATTTCCCTCCATACTGTTTCATCTGTGCCTCAGAACATGTTAGTGTTTTCAATATTATTAAAATTCAATATTTTTAATTTACTATTTTTTAATTCCATTCTTATGTGTTTTCAGTTTCTAGAAATATAGCATTTGCTTAGCTTATCACTTTGTATTTCAAATTTTATTGAATTATAGATTTAAAAATTGTATGATTTTGCTGGTCTTTTTTGAGACCTTATTTGAGTGGTCACCTTACTGACATGGTTATGTGTGCTTGAAATGTTATTTACTGACTATAAATGTTTTATTAGTTTGATTTTATAATTTCTACCCTAGATTTTCTTTTGGATGACATTTGCCTCATATGTCCTTTTCTGTACATTTTGCAGAGATATTTGGAAAACAAAATTTTACCACATAGAGAATAGCCAAATGTGAAAATTAATATTTGCCCAAGACTGAAGCAAAAGCGAAATATCATCAATTATAAAAGTGATAATCTGCTGCTTTGCTTAAAATTTAGGACTCTATTACAATTTAATTTAGTGATCAAATTTTAAAGTTTGTCATTGTATTGTAGAAATAGTTTGTCAGCACCATTAGTTGATATCCTGTTCCTGCAGTCATGATGTCCTTGGATTGCTGAAATAGATGTTCTCTTCCCACAGAGGCTGGTAGAGAAACAAATATATCAGATGGCAGCTTCCTTACATGGAGGTGAGCACATGGCCAACATGTTATTTTACCAGATTAAAAATGCATCACTGATTCAAATCCAGATTTAAACAAGGTTATGGTGCAGTATAATAAAGTAATTCTGTCAAGGCTTGTGTATTATTTAAATAAGAGTTCTAAATATTTTTAAATGTATGTTTAAAATGATTAGATATTAGAGAGAAAGAGACACACAGTAAAAGACATGTGATAGAGAAATGTGATGGAGAAACTTATGAGAATCTCTGGGTTTTTTACTCATTGAGTTATTCTACATTCATTCATTGTAATTATTATTTTGTTTGGATTTATTTGTGTTTTTTTTTCATCTTGGTCATGGAATTTATTTCTCAGCAATGAAAATTTAACAGTATCCTTATAAAATTTAAAGAAAATGTCCTCTTTAATGAATGAGAAAAAACAATCCTTTTTATTTAATTTTGGAATTTAAATAAATAGCTCTTTTTAAATTTTTTTAATTGGCTCTTTTTACATATACATGACAGTATATTATACAAAGACATAATCATAAAAGGGTGTTTTTGACATCTCTTTCACATTTCATACTTCCCTTTAGCTTTTATTTCTATTTTATTTCTATTATTTCTATTACCTCCCTTTAGAGGTAACATTTTTGAATGGAAAGCTTTAATTATACAATTGTTATCTATTCTTGGGATTTTAGTTGACAAATTATTAATAATCGTATTTGCATATATTGCTCCCTTTGTTGAGTTCTTTCTTCAAATAAAACAAGTATCTTTGCGGACTCTCACCTCCTCTGTGTTTCTCCTCTCTCCTGCCCACAAATGTTTCCCAAATTTTCACCTTCATCTCCTAGAGCTCCTATACCTAGATGTTGATCCTGTTGAGTCTTTCCATCCAAGCTTTTCATAATTCCTACATTTTATCTATTCCTAATATTCCTGATGCCTTTTGTGAGAATCCCTCAACGTACTGTACCAGGTTACTAACTTGCCTTTGGCTGTATCCATTATTTTCAGCACATTTTAAATAGAACAACTTATTGAGACCTAACCCATGTAACGCATAATTCACCCTTTTAAGGGCTAGAACTCAACAGTATTTTTATTTTTTTCACAGCAGCGCAAACATCACCACATTCATTTTAAGCATTTTTGTTATCCCAAAAGGAAATTCTTACACCCTAATTTGTTTGTTACCCTAATTTCTCTACAACTTCCTCGAGCTAAGGAGTTCTGATGTACTTTCTCCCTCAAAAGATTTGCTTATTCTGACATTTCATGTAAATAGATCCATATAACATAGAGTCTTTTGTGACTGGATTTTTTTTCTTTTCATAACATTCAAGGTTCATACATGTTGTAGTATGTATCAATACTTCATTTCTTCTCCTTTTCTGTCTTTCATTTTTGCTGAATAATATTCCATTGTACAGGTTTTCCAAGTTATAATTATTCTTTCATCAGTTGATCCACATTCAGTTATATTTACTTTTTGCTATTATGAATATGCTACCACTAACATTAACGTATAAAGTTTTGTGTGTATATGTGCTTTTAATATTCCTGGATGCATACCTAGGATGGGCACTATTGTGTTATATGCAAACTCCATCTTTAACCAGTATTAAACATTCTGCCATTTTTTCCCACCAGCTAAACATGAGGCTTCTAATTTCTCCACATCCTTACTACTTTATTTTTAATTATGGCCATCCTGAATACATGTAAAGTTATACCCCCTTGTTTAATTTACATTTACATTTTTCTAAAGTCTAATGATATTAACCATTTTTAATATACATAATGGCCATTATATGTCTTCTATTCAGATCCTTTACCCATTTTTACATTGAGTTATCTTTTTATTATTTAATCCTAATAAGTCATCATATGTTCTATTATATATATAATTTAATAATTAGATGTTTTATAAAAATTTTCTCTGAAATGTTTTCTCAGTTTTACTATGTTTTATTTGTAACATGATAAAACTAAATATATACTAAATAGATTAAAGCATAAATCCTTCTGATTATTTCTTTGCTTCAATTAATGAATTCTTCATTTGCAAGTTCATATTTTCTGGCGATCCTCTATTTTTCTGGATGTATCAGCTACATTGATTGGTTATTAGTCACCTAGGGGAGGAACCAAACATGATACACAGATTCTGCCCCTTTGGTGATTTGAGGTGTGAATATATGGACACAACTCAGGAAAGAGAGTCTCTGCTATTATAATTTTCTCATTCACTTCTCTCTCTCTCGTTTTTTTTTTTAAAGAGAGAGGGACAGTGAGAGAGAGCTGAGATAATCATTTTTTTCATTGCTCTGACACTTAGTTGTGTACATGGTGTTAGGGTTTCAACCCATGTACTCGTGCATGCCAGGTAAGCCCCATAACTGCCACAGCCACTGTTCCAGCCCCTCTCAGGCACTTCTGATTTAATCTGTCTACATTTCATTTCCACAAGATTACACTATCTAAAACCAAAATTCTTACACTTTGACTAGTATGTCATTCCCCTTTTAGATTCTATTTTAATTAAGTATAAAATCAAAAACACAACTTTCCTTTAAATTGACATTTACCTGTTAAATCTTTTTGATCCAGGAAATTTGTTTTTTGCCCTGAGCTCCTACTTTCAGTTTTAATTACTTAGATAAAAGTGAGAAGAAAAATCTCAGGGCAGAGTCAGGTTTGGGGCTGTAATTTTTATCTTCTCACTACCTCAGCTGAACCCCAACCCTGTCAATGCTGACTGGTTTTGTTCTGCTACTACTGGCTTTTATAACTACATGGTGTAGACGTAGGCAACTATCCTCCCATGAGTAAGTGGAGGAGGAACAGACAACTGTAAGATTCTCATATTATTTGTAGCCTCTAAATTCTTTCCTGATCTCAACTCCCAGGGTTCCCTTTGCAGATGGAGTCCCAAATGTTTTCCCTACCCAGAGATTTCTTACCATTTCTGTTGGGTCGTAGAATTACCAGCGTCATTCTCTTTTCTATTTCTGGTTTTCTGTTTGACGAGCAAGCCAACAGCCAAGCTAGTTCAACTTTTCAGAAATCATAAGCAAATTTTCATATTAATTGTTACTGGAAATTTAATCATATATGAAAGGTTCTTGTACTGTGTCACTAAGTATGTTTGTCACTTTCCCTAAAGGCTTGATAGCATTTAGCAAAGATCTGGAAATAACCTTTAAAACATTGTTTACAAAGATGTCACCAGGGATTCCTGGCAGACTTACAACTGAAAATACTTTTATTAATTATGTAATAAAGTGTAAGAAGGAAGGAGTTGGGAGAAGAGCACAGTGAGAAAGAACAGTGTATTATCAAAGACACATTGTGGAAAAAAAATCTTAACTCTGGGTAATAGTTTAAGCAAAACAAAGAAAATAAATGGGGAAATAAGGACAATAATACTTAAGAAAATTAAAAAAAATTAAAATTGCCCTTCCATAGTTTTTAAATAGTAAAGTGCTTGCTGCCTGCTGTTTATGCAATGTCTAGTACTGTTACTGGATTTAAACCCACCTAGACAATTGTGCCTTATCAAGATCAAGTTCATTTCTAATAATCCTTCTCTTGTAGTTGTTTTAGGAATCGTGAAACCTGTAAAACTTGAAGAATAGTGATTTTTCTCGCTGAACTTTTAAGTGTTATTTATGAATTTATTATTTCTGTTATTAATTATAAAAAAGATGTAGCCTCCAGAAAAACCAGTCCACTACAGAATTTTTTCTTTCTTTAAATGGTGTGTAACATGCTTATCAAAAATTTTGATGCAATTAACATTGAGATAATAAGGGAACTTTTGAAAAGTTACTTGTGCCTCATATTCAAGGAGTATAATATGCCACTTAGGATTTCATGCCATTTTCCCCAACATAGATGAGTTTCAAAGTTATAATTGCATACTGATAATATTAACTTATAAACTACCTGGGGTCTGCAAGTAAATGTTGAATCTCATCCTTGGTAAAGCAGCTTATCTGGCTATTTCTACACCTCCCTAACATCATGAAATAAATTCATTTATATAAAGACTTTCATGTGAAGTCATTTATCTTTGGAAGACCTCATGTGTTATTTATGTGATTATTTACATCTATCACAAAGATAAATTATAATCTGAACAGATTGAAAAAGCAACATCAAATGTTCTACATCAAATCACAACCTGTGTCTTTCATTCAGATTAATTCAAACTTAAGATCCAGTTAACATAGAAACAACTGACATTTTCCAAAGCCATAATTAAATGGTGTAGAAATCTCAAATCATCTACACATTTAGTTCATGTTATTTCTCAGTCTTCCTATTTATAGATCTAGACACCATCTATATCGGTATTGCTGCTTTGTTGTATGTTCATGAACTGGATGCATTTTTATTGAGTCAGAAGTTCCCCCATTTTCTAAAGATTTGGCTGTGTACAATAGAAATTCCCTTTCTTACAGAGGTTGCATTTTACTGCAAAAGACAATTTACAACTAACTAGTTAATCAGATAATTTCAGATCATGATTGAAACTATGAAAGAAAGAGAGCAATGGAATGATAGATTCATAGGGGTAGGCAGAGAATGAATGAATGACTTTGGATAAAGAGGTTGAGGAAAGGGCTCTATATAAATGAGGAATTAAAACTGGAATTTGAATGATAAGGAGTCATTATATCTTTGGAACAACATTCCAGGCTAAAGGAAAGACAAGAACAAATAAGAGCAAATCAAGGAAAACAAACACACAAAACATTGAAATATGGCTGGATTCACTAATTCCCTTGTAGTTATAGAATAAAGTCAGCGCTTATCATAAACGTGTTCATTTGGCTGGCATGGTCGGTGTATGTGCATGTTCCCCAGACATAACTGTACATAACCAAACCATTCACTCTTAAAATATGCTGGTTTCATAAAGAAATGACATAATGTTTTAATCGTCAAATAAATATAAGACAGTTGTTGTTATTTGCAGGACAACATTAGAAATTTTGAATATAAATTTTACTCCCATTAAACTCAAAACTCAGAAAATAGCTTTGACTCATTAAAATCTACTTTCTTAGGAAAATTCTTTGAATTCAGAATAATCCATTTTATTTATCAGCTTTTCCTATGATCCTTATACTCTTATCTGTTGATTTTCTATCTATGTACTCCAAAGTTATCAAATATGAAAACAAAGCTAAATCTAAAATAAAACTAAAAACCAAATACATCAAAAGAAGCCTATGGTGAGGTTTCTCAAATTATCATTACTGTCCTCTTAGACTTTATTATTATGTACTTGGAAAGTAGACGATGCAAATTCAAGTGATTGATTAAACTTTTACCATGCTCCTTCATGTGTGCTCAGCCATGAATTTATTTCCTAGTTTTCGCAGTCAAAAGGCTTGTGTGATCTGAAGCCAGTATGAAGCTGACAGCAAAGACACACAGGACTGGAGATCAACTGTTAAAAAGCAGAAAGTCCAGCGGCAATGTGCCAAAGGGTTATTCTTTCAACTGTGATGTATCTACCTATCAATTATTATATATGTATATATGTGAAAGGTTTATATATATGTATATGTGTGTGTGTATATATATCTCTCTATATATATATATAGAGAGAGAGAGAGAGAAGGAAAATATATATGTACACATATATGTTTATATATATATATATATATATATATATATATATATTTCAAATATTATCTTTTCAAATCTTTATCCAAGTGATTTTTTTGGCATGCTCACATTCTAGTACACAGAATTCAAGAAACTTAGTTTTACAAATATACACTAATTGATGCAATCTAAGATCATTTTAGCCTTTTGATACACACATTCTATTTTTAGTTATTTATACCTCCCTATTCACAAGCAGACTTCTGAATATCCAGAAGGAATGTGCATGTGATACATAATAGTTAAAATATATACAATATAGTATATTGAAAATACAGTATATATCTAAAATTTGTTCTTCAAATTATTCAGCATCTATATAGTAGGCATTTTGGCTACAACACTTAATAAAATCAATAGTATTTACAGAGAACTCATATATTAAAATATTAGCAAATTTATACTTACAAATTATATAAATGACTACATATAAAAAGGGAATTATTTATTACATGCTGTGTTTGGAGGCAAACAAGGATCAAAAGACCTAGCCAAAGCTGGCAGGGGATAGAAAGGATAAGTCCACATTTCACATTCAATATCAAATAGTTGATCAACTCTATGGAAAATATCATATTTAAATTTGTTCAACATACATTCATTGGGAACATATGCTAGGATCTGTAGTAGTCAGTTTTGTGTTACCACAGTGAGATAACCAAAGCAACTAACTTATAAAGAAAAAATGTTTATTTATCTCCCAGTTTGGGAGGTCCAAATGCCAAGACTGGTGACATTGATTGGACCTCTAAGAAGGGCTGTGAGTGGCAGTACACCATTGGATAGTTCCATATAGGAGCTAATGAAGGAGAAAGAAAAAAATCCAAGTCCCACATCCCCACCAAGGGTATAACCCCAATGACCTAAATACCTCCCAGTAGCCCTCAATCCCTAAGGGCTTTTCTGTTCCTCATCGCCCTACCAAGGGACCAAGTCTTTAACATATGGGCCTTTAGAGGACATTCAATATCCATAACATAGCAAAATGTGACCTCCTTGTGGGGAAAAATGAAACATCAGGGAACCAGGGCCTTTTTTTGTTGTTGTTGTTTTTTTGTTTAATTGACAAATAGTAACTGTATATTTATGGTGTACATACAGCATGATGTTTTGATCTGTGTAGTCTTCTTGACTTGTTGCACTATTGCAGTAAGTAGATAAAGATGCAATTGTTAATTGCAGTTTGGCTCATCGTCCTAATTGACCAATGGTATGTCCATAATCACGATAGCCTCTAATGGCTTTTGTGCACCAAATTTATCCTGAAAATTGTACATGAAAAGAGGATTCAGCCTCTTTTCTCCAAGCATTGGAAGTTGAGTTAGAGTACAATATCATCACCACATGTTTTCTGTTGCTTTCCATTGAAAAAGGGAAGCAAGCATCACAGAAAAATTTTTGCATAATCCAGATTTTTGAAGCATTTATATTAGCCAGTAAGTCTAAGGGAATGCAAATATTTGTATAATTAATTAAGGAAACCATACCTGAAACTGTTCAGATCATACCATCTATTCTCTTCCATACCCAATTCCTATGACATTTCGAACTGTCAAGTGTGACTTATCTATACTTCTCATGCTGTTTTGTATTTTCCTCAGATTTCAGCCATTGCATCTGCTATTATTTGCCTTAGAATATAGTTATTCCTGCACATCTCTGTCTCTTACAGTATAATTTTGTGTTTACTATTCCACCAAACCACTGAAACTAGCACTATGCTTTGATTGTGATACACATTCATAAAACATTTATTAAGCTCAATTACTCATTATGATTTAAAATTATAAGAGAAATCCATTACTAGATAACTTCAAAACCAAGCCCTATCCAGGTTTCTTTTCATAGAATAAATAGTTAGGTCCTTTTTAATTGAAAAGTGTTTGAGATAATTATAAAGGATTTATAACACAGGTATAAAGCATAATAGAGAGAGGTCCTGTGAACGCTTCATCCAGTTTCTTCCAATGGTAGCGCTTCCAAAACTGCATTCCGACATCACAACAAGGACCTCGGTTCTGGCGCTGAATAGTTGCATCCCCACAGGGTCTTCCTTTGCCCTTTTGTAGTCACATCCTTTAGCCTTTCATTACATTTTTATCCCCTAGCAACCAGTAATCTGTTATTTCTGTAAGTTTGTCACTTCAAAAGACTTATATAAATGCAATACATTCAATTATATAACTGAATTGACTTTTTTTTTCCACTTAGAATAACTTTCTGGAGATTCATCAATGTGGTTGTGTGCTTCAATAATTTGTTCATTTTTGTTGAATCTGTGGTATGCATTTACCTTAATTTCTTAATTATTTATCTATTGAATTCATCTGGATTGTTTCTAGTTTGGGGATATTATGAATAATACTGCTACAAATATTTGTATGTAGTTTTATTGTCCAAACCATAAAGTCTTCATTTGTCTGGGACTAGTATTAGTATTATATAATATTTGTACATTTAGTTATTAAGAAACCAACAAATTTTGCAGAAAATCTGTACTACTTTATATTCCTACCAGCAAGTATGAGAGATTCAGTTTCTCCACATCCTTGCCAGTATGCTTTCATTTTTAAGTTATTATCATTTTGACCTTTCTGATAAGTATTAGCATATCTCATTGTGGTTTTTGCATCTCCCTATTGATGAATTACGTTCCAACAGCTTTTGTTATGCTTGCCATTTTTATGATAAATTATATCTTCATGTCTTTAGCTGATTTTTTAAATTGGAATGTCCCCCCACTTTTTTTGGCCACTTTTTCTTTTAAACTTTGAGAGATTCTTATGTATTCTAGATACTAGCCCTTTGACACTATATGGTTTACCAATATTTTCACCCACCCTGTAGCTTGATATTTCATCATTTCAATAGGGTCTTTTGTGGAGCATGTGTTCTTAATTTACATGAAGTTCAATTTGTCTTTTTATTTTTCCTATTAGTGATTATGTTTTTGGCATCAAATCTAAGAACTCTTTACCTAGCCTTAGTGTTTCTTCTATTTTTAAAAAATGGTTTAAGGTTTTACATTTTAGCCTATGACCAATTTTGAGTAGATTTTTTGCATGAGGAGTCAGATGTGCTTCAAGGGGTTCTTGTTGTGGTGATAATCATACTTAAAGGCAATATGTTCTATAACCAGGAACACATCCATAATACTCTTACTCCAGTAAGTAAGACAAAATAGGCACAAGTAGTTGTAGGAAAACTGTCATTCGAAAGAGGCAACAGAGTTTACTTTTGAATCACCATAATATGGCCAGGAGCCATGATCTTGCATCCTTTGGTCTGGATTTCCAGTTCTGTGTACAGTGACTAGCAACTGAACTATGTGCACTAAAATAATTAGATCATAATGTAATGAAGTAAATTGACTTGAAGCGTGGGAGATGTTGATAATAACATCACAGCCTCAAAACACTTTCTAAAAGTCAAAAATGCTTTATTCCTCTTTATCTATCGCCAGGGAGCATTGACAACCCTAATGACACCTGGGTTTCTTTCAAACCAGTGGCTTTTGGACAAGGTTGAGAATTTTGTCTTTGAAGGGTTCATGGCCCCAATTAGGAACAAAATTAGCCACTATCACAGGATGGATGATTCTTGTCACAGAAGACTTCTTCTGAGTATATTTGAATTGCAAATGTCAAAACCCCTAAAGAAAACAAAGCCAAAATAATATATAAATAGTGCAAGTTTTCTTAAGAGCAGCAGTAATTCATTATCAGACAATTAGCCTTGTAATAAGCTCCCATTTCATAGTTGGAATATTTTGTTCAATATTGGAAATATAATTATGATAAAGGTTGATGATACAGTGCAGTGCTCAAATGTTAACCATTTACAAACAATTTGTCTTTAATGACAGACAAGAGAGCATCTAATTATGCTCAGTGTTTCAAGAAGGCTATTTGCCAAACAGTACTGCATTTGAATGCCTTTAAAGTGCAGCCCTGGGTTGTTAAAGTGAAAATAGGATTTTGGGCTCCAGGTAATTAACTTTCCCACTATTCCTTTCTTAGATACTAATGAAGGCTTTTTGAAGTCTTCATTACCAAGGGTCAAAAAATAAATAAAAATTAAATGCAGAGCCTCACATTCTTCAAGTAACTGTTTCTTTTATCATTCTATATAATTTTTTAAAAACTAATGATGTCCTGGCAAAGTGCAAGGTTCATTGACTGACCTGAGGAAGTCATCAAGAAACTGGGGAAGGATGGCCAAAGAAAAGAAAGAAATACCAAACTAGACAAAAAGAGTTATTTGAAATCTAGGTTCTTGCAACAAAGATTCCTTCTTTGAAGCATTTTGGGAAAAGGCAAAGGAAAAAAATGAAAGTATGAAATGTAAAGATGAGAAAGAAATAAAAATGTATAGCCTATTTTAAAATGCATACATAATAGCAGGAGTTCATTGTGGACTATGAATCGGTCTATACTTAGTGGCAACTACCTTGGGATGGAAATAAGGCATAAATCAGTCACAGAGCTGTTCTGACCCATTTCTCTCAAAGACCACTTGATTTATTTCTAGCACTTCTTTTTCTCCAAAGAACTTAGCATTCATAGTATATCTATTGGAAGAAAACTCACAAGTGCAGCATTTCGTGAACTCTTGATAAGCTATCTGAACCACGTGCCATTATACCTTCGAATTCCTCAAGACTTTTCCTTCATTAAGGTGCATGAACAGACTGAATAACTGATTTGCCTTTGTTAGGTCCCCCTCTGTCCCATTTCTACAGTGTCCTATTGAGACAGTTTGCTTGGAGCTGGTAATGAGCTCTCTAATTTTAACACATTTTGGCATTTCCTATTCTTTTATCTATTTCTGAACATCCAGAGAAGAAAAGAACTAATATTAATGGACAGCATACTGTGTGCTGCAATATTTCTTTCTCACTTTAACCTCCCAGTATTTGTTGGATGAAAAGATAATTTTAGTTAATTTCTTTTCCATCACCAGGTAGCATTGACAATGCTGAGATCATCTTGTTTCAGTTCTTACTTAACTAAACTTGGTACTCCATCACTTTAAAAAGAAAATCTCTTCCACATCTCTCCTTAACTGCTAATTCATATATTTTCTCAGCAAAATCAGTAGGAAAAAAACAATCCTTTAAACAATGTAACTATCTTCATTCCCTAATACTATACTCTATAGCTTCTTCCATCTATAGGATGCTCAAATGATGTCTCTTGACACTTGCATAAAGCTTGCTTTTTTCAACATATAAGTGTTCTCCACTCTCCATCATGTTTGATAAATCTTTCATCTCATATTACCATCATTTAATCTCTCTTTCCTTTCAATGCCTATACTTCAGAAACAGTGATATATACTGTTTCTAGGGCTTCACCTATGCTATAATGAACCTGTTGAACTCTCATTTCTGTGCCTCACTCTCTATTACTAACATTCTCTTTGATCTCCAGATTACTGAATCCAACAGAGAGTCTTCATTTGTTACCTCAGTTTTTGTCTGTAACTTCAAACATATCTCTTGTCCCTTTGGGTGCCATGATTAATTCTGTGCTCGCTTTCTTTTCTTGATGGCTATTCCATCTAAGTCTCTTCTTCTAAAATGTTCTTTCTGCCTTTAGAGTTTGAATTCTGATGTTTCCTAAAATGAATCGTTGACTCTTTTCTCTCCTTATGATAACCTCTTTTGGGGATCTCCTATGTCCCCTAATAGTATCCTGTCATTCTTGACGCTAACCCTCACTTTTGAGTCCTGACACAGATATTCAACTTGAATGATACACCTAGGAAATCTCTGTGATATCTTGTCCTATCTCCCCCATATCCCATACTCACACACTAGTATGTTCCTTCTTTATCATTCAGGAGCCTGATTAATAGCACCATTAACCACCTGCAAGCTAGGTCATATTATAAAATCTGGTTACAATGAAAGACTGGACATGGTAATGACTTGACCTTGGCCCAAGAATACTTTTCTCTGGTCTGTAAGAAATACAAAGGATACAAGGGTAAGTATGTTTCCTTATCTCTTTCCTTTTCTCATAAGAAGAGCTGTTCAAAATTTAATGTACTTAGCAACCCACACGGAGGGAGATAACTGCCAAGTCACAGAATAATAAAACCCTGGGCTCGCTAGCTCTTCACCTATTACTACATCAGCACTCTGAAATGAATTACCAAATGAGGTTCCAGTGTTACCTCATCCACCAGACTTGACATTATTACTGTGCCTGCACCTCAGCTATCTTCCATAATCTATGCCTCTGTTACTATATGTCCTCTTAGGAGCTATTCGTGGGCAAGCCTAGATGTGTCCCACCACAAACCAATCACCCAAGTTGGAAAATTTGGTACTATCTTTACTATTTTCCCCTGACTTAAAACCTGTACTCAATATATGATTCAACCCTGCCATTTCTCTCCATTTGGTAGATTTTACCTGTCTGTTCTTCTCTAGTTCCAATGCTGTAGCCACCAACATCTCTCAGATGAACATCTCTAAAAGTCTTCAATCCAGTCTCTAAGCTCACTCTCTCTTTTCTCCAGTTCATTCTACATTCTACTATCATCACGAGCATAATAAATGAGAAATATGGTGCTACTTTATTCCTTCTCAAAAACGCCTTCAAGGGCTTTTCACTACCTTTGGAAGAAACTCCAACTTCCATAACATAGCAACAGAACCAAGGGACTCACTGAGCTCTGAAAAATCATTTATAATTTCTTTTCCTTCTCATTTTGAAAGCTTAGTGGATTTCTAATTCTTCAAGCATACACTCTCTCTGTAAGCCTCTATGCCTACTAAAACGTGTAGAATGTTTTTCATTTTCAATCTCATCTTCATCATGGTGTTTATCAGTCTACCAAAGCTCTGTTCAGATCTACCCATGTGCACCATCCACTAACTTTACAGGTTCCATCTTTAGAGTACATTCAGATTCCAGCCACTTTCTTATCAACTCTTTTAATAGCTAAATTCAAGTCACTATGAACTTTCATATAGGTTACTATAATATTCATTTAACTGTTCTGTTGACTTCTTCCCCTAATCAGTCCCAGTTCAGCAGCAGCCAGAAAAGTCCTTAAAAATCCAGCGTCAGATTAGATTACAATAGATTCCCTTTATCCATGGGAGATACATTCAGCGACCTCAAATGGATGCTTGAAACTGCAGGTAATACCAAACCCAATATGTCCTGATGTTTTACTATACATTTATATCTATGATGAAGTTCATTTTATAAATTAGTCATAGTAAGAGATTAATGATAATAAAAAAGAGTAAAATAGGACAATTAAAACATCATACTATCATAAAACATCACAGTATAATAAAAATTATATTAATGAGCTCAGAAATCTCGCTCTCTCAAAATATCTTATTGTGGTTTTACTTTTTCATTTTTTTAATAAAAAAGCTTTGTGTGACTTTCTTTGGCATATACAAACTGTCAACATTACTAATATTTTGCTTTGGGACCATTTGAAATAAAATAATGAATACAAACACAATACCATGACAGTTAACCTGAAGAAGAGAGCTGTTATTCTGGAACCAGACAGTTGGCATATGCAGCATGGATATGCCAAACATGGGCATGATTTGGGTCCTAGAGAAGAGTGAGATTTCATCATGCTGCTAAGAGCAGCATGTAATTTAAAACTTAATAAATTATTAATTTCTGAAATTTTTCATTTAATATTTTCAAACCACAGTTGACCTTGGGTAACGAAAGCCATAGAAGGCAAAACCACTGACAGACTACCATAGTTCTCCACTCATAATCAATCAATGAGCTCAAATGCCAGACCCTTACAAAGCCTACATAGTCCACATGATCTGATGCCCAATTACCTCTCTGGTCTCACGTCACACTTCTCCCTGGCCCTCACATTACATCTGCAATCTGGCTCCTTTTCTCTTTCCATAACACAATTATGCCTTAGCATTTTTTTCCTCTGTCTAAATACTGTACCTCTGGACTACACACACACACCTACACACTCACACACACACACACACACACACACACATACGCACGCACTTATGTAGCTCAGAGCTCATGTACATGTATAAATATATAGATGAACATAACTATATATTCTAAGGAAGATAAAATTTGTTATGGATCCTTTGGGCCTGAGAATTAAATTGGCATGAGACAAATTAACAGGAAAAAAAGCACATGTGCTTTTTTCTTTTTTAATTTTAAAGAGAGAGAGAGAGAGAAAGAGAGAATCTATTTTATTTAGTTTTTCATATGACTTTCATTGCTCTGACACCTTGCTGTGTACGTGGTGCTAGGGTTTGAACTTGCATCCTTGTGCATGCGAGGCAGGCGCTGTAATCACTGAGCAACCTCTCCACCCCCACATGTGCTTTTTAAAATAAGATTTACACGTACATGGGAGCTCTCAGAGGGAAAAAAATTAGGACCCAAAGAAGTAGTAGGAGCTGAAATCTTGGGCACTATGTTGGACAGAATAGTCAATTGTGGAAACTTGACAAACAAAAATAGTTTGGACTCAGTTACTTGTGGAAAAGGGACAAGGAAGGTAAGAGTTGATTTGATGAGTTTTGCTTATAAAGATTTTTTTCCCAGCATCTACTCCTAATCTTTGGTATTAAGAAGATATTTTTTTTCCTTCTGATAGTAAGAGATCATTTTTCACATGGGAGCTGTATCACTTGCTCTCAGGAATGAAAAGGGAAGCCACAAAACCCTTTTTTCATGTGCTGTTAAAAGTCCATTTAATCCAAAATAATCAATATGTCAAAGTGTTACATTTTGGGGTGGTGTAATCTGAATCCCTAGTAGATGATTGACAGGGTTTACTCCCTCACTATATTTAAATGTCACCTTATGAATTATACCTCATCTGACAACCCCAAGTAATAAAGTAACCCTTCTCCAATATTCTCCATCTGCTTATTCTGCTTTATTTTTTTCATAGCATCATACAATCTGCCTTATGTATTACTTTTTTTCCTGCTCTATTCCGATAGAATGGAATCTCTGTGAGAAGAGATCTTGAGTGCTGTGTTTATTGCTATATTTCTGAAACAGGTGAATTAACAAATGGATGAGTAGTTGGGTAGGTGATTACAATATCCTCCCTTTTATTTGCACCTACACTATAGAATCCAAGTAAAAATGCACCAAATTATCCTTATGTCCTCACGGTGCTAAAGAGAATGTGCTCCCAGTTTTGAGACATTTGGAAACAAAGGTCATTACATTCTATATATACATGTGAGCTTATTGTTTGTTCACTTCACAGAATTTACATTCCAGTTGGATGCCATGCTTGGAGACCAGTAATACCATCGAATACCTTTCAGAGCATGAGTTATCCTCAAATATCACTTTTGCTTTTATCTCTTTGCTTAAATCAATTCCACTTTAGAGATAACTCTCAGTAATAAATGTAAGATTGCTTAAATATGTTATGTATATTAGTTTCCTAATATTGACTTAACAAAGCCCCACAAATTAGGTGGCTTTAGAAAACAGAAATTTTTTCACTCACAGTTCTGGAAGCTAGAAGTCTAAAGGCAAGATATTTGCAGGGCCATACTTCCTCTATAAACACAGAGCCTCTGGTAGCCCCAGGCATTCCTTGGCCAATGTTATGCTACTACTCCAGTCTTGCCTCTGTTTCCACTGACCATCATCTCTTTGCTTCTATCTCTCATATCTCCTAAGGGCATCAGTCAAATGGAATTATGAGCCCACCCTCTTCTATCATGACCTCATTTTGACTAATTACACTCACAACAACCTCATTTTCAAATAATTTCATTTTCTGAGGTACTGGAACTCAAGACTTCAAAATATTATTTCGGGGACACAATTCAAGTTTTATGCTTGGGAAATAAAACCTGATTGATGTCCTGCCATTGGTGGTTGCTTCTTTATTCATTTCAAAGTTATTAATTTATTATCATTTTTTAGGCATAATACTATATTCTGAATGAAAAAAAGTGAACTAGTCCTGTTTCTCACCTATAGGAGATATGGAAATAAATGCACTAAAATGCCACCATTAAGTGCGATACTACTGGTAAAAACAGAATGTCCTGGGAGCACAGATTAAAGTGTGATTAATTCAGCCTGTGAGATCAGACAAATCATTACAAGATAATTTTTTAACTTAATCCAGATGGAGTATAAGAGCTAGCCATGCAGAAAGATCAGAGGCGACATAACAAATACAAGTCCATTCAACACACATATATTGGGCACCTGCTGTGTGCTAAACATAAGAATTAGGAGCTGGCATACGGATATAATTTATGTTAGTGTCTGGGAATATTAATTTAGCAAAGAGAACAGAAAAGCAAACAGATAATTGTAATAGAATGTGACAAGTACTATATGGAGTTATAAAGAACAGAGGAAGAGAAATAATTAGGCTTGAGTACCATGTTAAGCGACATGGAAATATTATAAAGACAATTATATAGAGAAGTGGAATGATTAGACATTTTGCTAAGAGTAAAATTATAAAGACTCCTATAGAGCACACTATTGCAGAATGAAGAGTACCTCAAATAGGGCAATGTCCATTCTTTCTCATTTAAAGTCCATATTTTCATGCATCCATATCCATGTGTCCTTTGTTAGGAATTGCTTGCATGTGGTGCTTTTTATTGCCATCCATAACTTAGTCACTAAGGGTCTAAACAAGGAGGTGACAGCAAACAAATAGCTATCAAACTATGAAAAAGTAGAAAGGGAAAGTATCAGATCAAATATTCTTTGTCAATATAAACTCAAATTTAAAGTTTCTATGCATTTGAAATAAATGCTCTCCTTTTGAGTCACTGGGCTCTATAGTAAGAAATGATTTGAAGAAAACCTTCATTAATCAGAGAGCACAGTTTTCAACAAGAACATTGATCCCATGATCCACCTTTTGTTTCAAGGATGCCTCAGAAAGTGTTTTCTATGAACAGATATTTGTGAAAATTTTACAAAATATATTTTTGCATTCATATATGTACACATGGTATAACTTCCTAGGTATGCATCTATGTATATGTGTATATGTATTTATGTGTGTGTATGAACTTATGAAACCAATTAAAAAGCTTGCAAAGAAAATTTTGCTAAAATTGTCAAATATAAGCATAAAACCCTGTGAGGAAGAAAATACTTTCCTCTGTACTCTTAGGTTCTTAAATTGGGGGATTATGCATTAAATTGACAAAAAAAACAGATTAGTAAGAAAAAAAGACAGAGTTTGACCACACATGTACATAAGAAAGTTTACAAAGAAGTGTGAGTCAAAACCGGTGGTTAGAGTTTGGGGGTTTTGTACACCCTGTTAATTAATATGTGAAGCAGGGGAGAAAAGGGCACTTATGACATAACAAATGACTTCAAAGAAGGTGAGGAGCAGGGAGAAAGGATATATTTATGGGAGGCGATTACTTTTTGTAAAAATAAATGGAGCCTTAGGGGAACAGATGGGGTAAATGGGACCGTTTTGTGAAATGTCTGCTTAGGTGTGATGCCTTCTGATGGTCTCTGGTGACTAGAGCCAATCTTCCCTGATTGCTCTCAGGGAGAGGAATTTAGGACAATTGAATCTCTTGGGTTCTTTGAGAGACTGCTGCTCAACAGATAAGGGATTTCAGGAACTCAAACTCCTTCAGCTCAAAACAATTTTTATGCCACAGCGGTAAATCTGGATCCCTTTAACCTAGAGAACAGAAAGATGGGTACAGGGTTCAATAGAAAAACAGGCAAGAGGACCTTCACTCTTGTCTAGCAACCTACAGCTTACAAGGAATAATCTAGCCTTGTGGTCTCATTTTGCAACTGTGTGGCTGTCCCATTTGAGGGGCTAAAGTACAGATAGGTTTCACCTTCAAGTCTTGAAGTGACATACAGCAGGCTCGTAGCTAGTCTCCTTCTTCCTTCTCCTCTGTTTCTGTTTGCTTTGGGGAAGGAAGAATACAAATAGTTTAAATGATCCCAAATTCTCTTTGCCTCACTTGTTTTCCAATGAGTTTTGTTGTTTAAGGAAAAAATCTGCAGTTGTGCTCAGGGTACAGCTCAGTGATCAAATACATGTTTAGTACGCACAATCCCCATTATGGAAAGGCAGGAGAGGAGGAAAAAAGAAAGAAAGGGAAAGAGAAAGAATGGGAGGAAGGAAGAAAGGAAAGGGAAGAAGGAAACGGTGGAAGGGAAGGAGGAAGAAAGGAAAAATTAGGGTGCTTTAATCATAACTTGGAAATCTAAGCACCCAATATAGCCCTTGTGTGATAGGAGGACAGTATCCAAGCTGCGAGCAGTAGGTCTAGAGAAGTCAGAGTGGCTAAATATATAAAATAACCCAACTGAACAGAGTTGCCTGTGCTTCTGGGCATTGGCGCCTGGAGGAACCTCAGACAGTAGTTGGCCTCCTGGTGCAGGGTAGCAGGAGGGTGAAGGAATGGGTGTCTGCATAGTCTCATCATTTCCTTCCCTTATGCACAAGCAAAGACTGATTATCATATCACCACTATCAAACATCATCTAAATTAACAACATTAAACATATTGTAATCCGGAGCGTTTTTTTTCCTATGAAAATGTTACACATTTCTTTCTTTCACAGTTCAATGCTTTCTCTATTTCTTTCACAAATTCCATGGCTGTAGCTCCTATTCTTTTGTTTTGTACTCACTTTTTTATACAGATGAGAGGTTTTAAAGGCATTCTCATTTGCTGAATATAAAAACCGAAGTGCAGCTGAAATCCTTAGGAGAGCAAACTATGTCTACCACACTCCATTACTTTCTACATTGTCTGTGATTACTGGGCTCGAACTTAACAAAAGGCTTTCTTAGAAACCAAGGGCAAGATCCCACCTTTTTGAAAGAATCTATTAAACAAAACCAAACCCAAGAGAAAAAAAAAGGAAAAACAAAGAGATATCTGACCCTTTTTCAGCATTAAAAAATAAAGCACCAGCACCATCTATCAGGAGATTTCAAAAAATGGAATTGGAACAAAGACTTAATCTAAATGGGAGAGTGATTTGCATTAAACTATTGGTATGCTTCTAGTTCTTAATTAATTAGCCAATTAATAAATTAGTAATTATCCAGTTTAATTCAAAACAGATCTCTAATATGTAAAACATACAAAATACATGTGTATGCATGCTTGTATGTGTACATCTGTATGTATGTATATGTGGAGTGTGGGGAGCAAATGCACACACAAATACACAATAAGGTAAGGCTACTGTAATAAAAAAAACACATAGGAGAATTTTTCAGATTTGCCTTTCAGGTTTCAAGAAGCAACAAAGGAAATATAATCAGTTGTAAGATTCAGTGACTCAGGATTTACAGGCCTGTTTCAAAGTATCATCTCTAGTATGAACAAATAAAATAATCTCCTAGACCCTGTAACTAATCAGAGCTGTGCTCTGCGTGCATTATCCAACATATCCAGCCAGTTCCAACCACAGCAAAAAGAACAGACTGATGAGAGTTAATGTAAGAATTACTTGAGGGTGGGCATGGATACCTTGGCTGCTGTCAACAAGTTCACAATTCTGATGGTAGTTTTCATTTGAGTCCTTTAGAGGAAATAAGCCATTGGAAAAGGAGAATATATAATACATAAATGTAGTTATCTAACTTGAAATCTCAATAAAAATAAGCATGAGCGGTTTTGTGTTTTGTTTTGTTTTTTTACCAGTTTTTGGTATTATTACGAATCTACCTTTTTACTTTTCTAGCAATTTTTTCTAAATGTCCAATATGCATTTATTAAATCAAAAATTCATAGCATGAGTGACTTTACAAAACATTATATTTGACCCAGTCCCTCACACCATCCTGGCTCATGTCATTTTATATTACAAACTTTTTTTAAAAAAGTAATTTTAGGTGACAAGAAACAAGTCAAAACTCTGAAACCGTAAGACAAAGCATTCGCTTTACTCTGTGTGACCTTCCACTTGTTATTGCCCTGCCAGCATTTGGGGAAGAGGTGTAAATTAGGGATCCAATCTGAAGACTTTTATGATTAGCATAAATATGCTTAGCTGTGGCAACATCCATTCTTAGAGACAGGTTAGAATCAGCACGATCAGTTTTATGCACAGATCAAAACACAGTCTTTATAGTCATGCTTTGATTCTATATTAAAAGCAAGGTACTTTATTCAGCAAATTTCCATCTAGTCATAACACAACAGACCTCATGATGGGTGATGGACAGGTGGATGATTGAGTTGCTTTTGAGATAAGAACTGCTTAGTGGAAGAGTTATGGGGCAAAGCAGCCAATAAAACCATCTACAAAGACTAATGGACACAGATGACAGAGCTATAAGCACAGCAGGAAACATTTTTAGCTCCTTTTCCTATCATGGGGGGTGTACTTTCCTCTGCATTAGCAAGAATAGGGTCAACACCTGCAATATAATGCATTTTAAATCTCCAAGGCAAGATCACCCTGTACAAGTGAAAAATGCAGCATTAGGCTACACCTTTGGCTTTGTCACCCTTTGGGATTGAGTAACTTTTGAATAAAACACATAGGGCCAGAAAACACAGGTTGATTATCACAAATTCTTAGCACATGATAATCTCAAATTGTTTACAGAGTTTGACAAAATTATCTAATCCAAATGATGGAACCTAAATTCTCCCTCAATCCCATCCATAGAAAAATTGCTGAGTAAGCATGCTTAATTCCTGACTCCTATTCAGTTTTGTTTCTACCATCATATTCCCAAGTTATTGTTGGAAAGAGGTAGAGAAGAGTAATGGGAAAATAACAGGAATTTGACTTGAACATAAGCCACTAAAATTCTTGGTCATAAGTGGGAGAACTTGAAGAGTAGAGAAACCTAATTTTATAAGACCAAAATTTTCCTTGGAAATAAATGAGACTTAGAGATAAAAGTTATTCTTTGGAGGTAAAGAACAAAAAGAGGCAGTTACTGAGATTACCCAATGGATATGCAGCTAAGTTGAACATCCACAAAATAAAAACCAAAAAATCTGCTTAATTAAGAACTTAGTAAGATGATGTGACACAGTGAGACCATAAAGGAACAAATGAGTTACCTGGACTGGTTTTATTTGATGCTTCTTCAAACAGGTTTACCATATTTCTCCATTCAGTGTATATTTAATAGAGGCAAAATTAAATTGATTTTTCTCTTTTATATTGTTTAAAAATGAATTCATTTATTATTTCTTTCCACTGTCTGACTGAGATCTGAAATTTTGAAAATAGTTTGCAAAGCCATCTCACCTTTCTTAGGATTTACTTGTTCTTCTTTAACACTTCTGTGATTTTCCATAACTTCTTGAGAGGCACATTAAACCACTTAGAACTTAGATAATAAAAGGAGAAAATTACTCCCACTTAACAGCACCACACAGTGCTGTTAAGTTCACCGTGACCACTGACTTTCAATTGATCGAGGTGTTTGACTTATAAAAAATGATCAAGATGAGTGGATCTGTGTTAGCAAGAGTTGTTGCTGTTGCCGCATCCTGAGGCCATTGGGCTTAGTTTTTGCCCAGGGTCCTGGACCATTTCACAGACAGTAAATAAAGATCATAGTCTATATTGGAAATGTTTTAATTCTATTACATTTGGGTAGCAGAGCTAGACCCTTGCTATCACAGATTTCTCAGCTGCCTCACTAGGACAATAGTAGCACTGCTGGTACCTTTTATCTTACAACAACCAAATAAATACAAAAGGAGACAATCACCCCCACCTTTATTTAGAGCAATTGCTAGCACTGGATGTGCTAGCCCATCTTTATGTGAGATCCCTTCCCCAGCCTGTCTGTCGTTCTTTAGGTGCTCCTATCCACAGAAAAAGATTGGCTGATTTGATCAGTGAGATGAGGAGGATCTTACAGCCCTGGGTCCATGATTCTCAACTGGTTAGAAAGGCCCATGTCCTAAGGCCTTACTTGCTCTGTCCCTGTTAACAGGATTCACTGGATATGAGACTATGATTTCTCTGTATAACTTATCTGTGTAAACAACCTGCTGTATTACTTAAAGAGGTTTTCCAATATTAGAACTCACACAAGGACTATAAGGAAATCCATGTGCCATCACAATTCAAGCTGTGCTTAATAATCCACCTCCATGACAATAAAGCTGATATTTTTAGGCTGTACCAAACACCTGCCTATTTTTAACTTGAGGGGAAGGGTGAAGTGTGTACTATGTTGGACCAGTTTAAACCCTCAGCTCACAGTTCTGTACTTTCCCAAACTCCAGGGCACTGTTCCTGGGAAGACCTGGCGGCTGCCTAGGAGCCAAAGAGGAGGCCAGAGTGGGAGAAAAACTCAGAAATAAGGGATGGCATTTGGCAACTGATCGAGAATGTTTATGAGAATGTGAGAAGTGGATGTGCACAGAAGAAACAGTGTGAACCTGTGAGCTGTAGTTCAAAAATTCTCCAAATAATTACTGAATATGAGTTCTCAAACTAGTGAAACCTCTGAAATGTAGATTTCCTGTGTGTATGTATTACTGTTATAGGCAACTATTTGTTCAAAACATTTTGTTTATACATTTAATTTTAAGACTATCTATGAAGTAGACAAGATAACCTTTTTTTTTATTCCTTGTGTAGGAAATTTAGGCACAGAAAGCTAAGAAACAATTACTCCTTGTAAAATAGCTGGCAAGAAGTAAAGAAGGATTGGAAAGTTATTTAAGTTTTCTGAATTTTAGACTAATTTAGTAATACTTAACTTAGAATTCCTCAAGCCTACAAATTGTTTCACAAAAATATTTATATGGAACTTCATAGGAATATGAAGTTATTTATACATAACTGGATTTAAAAATAGAGAAGTGCTTTAGGGCTTAGTAATTGGGAAGGGCAGAGCCTACGAGGCTTCCCAGTGCTCCCTGAACCCTGGTGTTCCCATCCTTGGGTAAGCCCTTTCCTCTGAGTTTGGGAAGGACATATGTCTTGCCTCTATCCAACAAATTCAGCAAAGATAAGAGATGTCAAGTTTATTATTACATTATTTGAGACTATAATTTTCATTTTCTGGCAGGCTTTTACTATTGGCTCTCTTTATTCTTGGCATTAATGAAACAAACTGCCATATGAAAAGGCAACATGGAAAGGAAGTGAAAGAGACCTTTAACCATCAGCTAGAAAGTGACTGAAGGCTTCCAAAAACCAAATTAGCTTTGGTGTGGATCTTTCCTCAGTCAAATCTCAGCTGCAAACCTGTTCCCAGCAAGATGGAGACCTTGGTTAATTATAGCCTAGAGAGAGAGACACCCTAAGACAGAGGTCCCAGGTAAACCAGGCCCTGATTCCTTATCACAGAAACCATTAGGTAATAAATATGTGTTGGTTAAGCCACTACATTTATGATAATTTATATTGCAGCAATGGACATATGAACAGTAATTTATCCATGTACTTTTCAATATAACAACAGGAATCCTCATAAGTAAAAGTTATTAAGAGGCCTAATGATTATGCTTACCCTCACCCTCCTGCTCCATAAGCCACATTGTTCCACTGGATCCTTTAATATACAGTTTTAACTGGTTGACTTGTTCAGCAGACAGAGTGTTCTTACTCTGTTCTCTCTTACCTCCCTGGCAGGATTCAATGCTCAGTTGTCTACTATTTGGCACTGCAAGGCAAAAATCATTTATTATAAAATGCTTAAGAGTATCTCTGTATTAACAAGTCCTTGTGACTTAAACATTAATGAAAAGCATAATTCAGTCTCAAGGTACCTTATGGAACATTTATCCTGAATTGCTTTACCAAGGACTGCTTAGAAACAGGTGATCAACATTTTCCTCCGATGATGCATGCAGCCCAGGACTATTGTGACAGAAGAAGGAAGGGAGGGCACAGGGGGGCAAAAACAGATATCAACACTTACATGTTTTCAGGCGGTTTTTCATTTAGAGGATCTATTTTATTAATATATCTTTTATTCATCTTTTTCCTTTGCATGTATTGAAAACGAGGAAGAAATTGGTTTAATCATTTTCTGAAAAATCAGCTAAATTCTAATGTTCTTTGATCACATCCAATTGCAAAAATGTCAAGTGCATTTCCATTTAGAGTGCTTGCTTAAACAGCCGTGCAAATGGGGAACACCCGAAAATCAGCATATATCATGAGAGTTTTGAATTTCTTTTTCCGTACACAGTTGCATTAATCCACTCTCTTACTCTTGAAAATAATGCATTTTTCCAGCACATCATTCCTTAAATGAGGGTGATCCATCACCAGTGGAGATTCACCAGTGAGGCACATTAATAAAAGCAGACAGCTTCAGTTGTGTTTTCTTTGGGAAGGTTTGTTCCTCATGAGCACAATGTTTGGTGTCTTATGCCAAAAATCTAATCCAGATGTTTCTACAACCTCTATTTTCCTTGCTAGGACATTTCCCTAGATGATAATGCCTGACAACTCTCATTCCAGTATTCATTAAGAAGCTGTTCATCTCAAAATATTCCATTCAATATAGAAGAATGAGATTTTTCTCCCCTCCTCTGAAAATTGAGGAATTAAAAAGTGTTATACCAACCATTCAAGGCATCCTACTCTCTGATTAGCTCAGGACTGTAATGTGATTAAAACCCATATACATTTTCAAATACCTATTTGAATAGTAATCAGGGAGGCTCAAACATCTGGAATTTAGTGAAATTTCAAATTTTTACCAAATGTTTTTCAAATCCAAATCTATCAGGATTATCTGCCTTGGGCAAAAGTGTAATAATGGGATTTATAGAAGAACTAATTATTTGAATTTCAATATTTAATTAGATTAATAATTAGCTAAATGATTTTCTAGTTGATGAAATTATATGGATTGCTTTCCTAATCAAATCCATTTTTTAACTCCCAATCGTCTAAGTATATCATGTATTTAGGCAGCACTACCAACTATATTCAGTTCAATCTCTAAATCTTGCCACTATATTTTAGAAGATGATTTTCCCATAAGATGGGCGGAAAAAACTCTATAACGTAACATTTTTACTTTAATGAAAAGAAGAATTCATCTTTTTTATAGTAATTTTGACAAATATATCCTTAATTTAAACTATAATGATTGAAATGAATATCTACAATTACATACAGTTGAATCAAATATATAATCACCCAAATAATATTGAAAATTTTAAAAATGTGTTCCTCAATAAACCATGAAATAATCAGTGTTCATCCACATCATATAGTTATAAAATTTAAGGACATATAGAAAAATAACAGTAAGATATAAGAAATTCCATAGAATAGGGTCACTCTTTTTGTTATGATTCTTAACATATACATTCAAGGGAATTTCATTATTCACAAGCAATTGAGAAAATACTATGGATTAAATATAGCAACATACTTATATGATAGATCCACAGGGGCATGCTTTATTTAAGTCATAATACACACCAAAAAGTCTGAATAGCAACTCTACTGAGTATCTAATTGCATGAAGTCACCAATAGATGGGAATGGGTTTAAAAGAGAAAAGAAGAAAATTTATAGAAACAAAGGCTATTCTAAAAACAGAAACTGAATTCAAATAAATTGAGAAAATCAGTACAGAGAAAAATACTGAAGAAATGAAGTGGAATCCATCCGAGCAAACACCGAGTATGAAAACAGAACCTGGTGTGAAACAAAGGAAGAGATTTGGAATAAATAAATTTGTACATTCGATAGTTTCCTTACAGAGCTTGGTTGTGAATTCCATAGTATCCCAGAGTTCTGGAGTTCAAATGAATACAAATTTTTTAAGTTCTATCCCCCAAATCATCAACTGGAGTTATATGTCAGAAATTACAAGCGAATATTACTCCACCAAACAACTAGAACAACCTGGGTAGGCTGAAAACTCATAATTTTAAAAGTATTGGAGAATTGAGCATGCAAAGAAATGAAAATGAACTAAGATCCACAAAGTTATGAGCACCTGGGCAGCTGCTTTCTCCTCCGACAGAGGAATGAGTGGAGGAAGAACCTTGTAGAGATAAAAGCAAGCCATAGAGAAGCTTGACCAGTCATTAATAAACTGTCACAGCATGGTGTAGACTGCTATGACTTGTGAGATCACATGGAGTTTCCACCACTTTGTACGTACTTGCCAAATCTTGGCCCATGTATTCACTATGATGGGGTACACTCAAGTCTGGGAACAGAGAAAGCTGAGAGAGATACCCACAAAGGTTTATAGGACCTTTTCCAAAGGTAAAGCAACATCCCTGAGAGCAGATCCAGTGGAGAGGTAAAATTCATAGCATCTCTAGGTTTTTGCTGACTGCACTATAGCATGCCTACAGCTAGAGATAAGGCCATAAAACAGAAATAAATCCCTCTGAAAAATTCTGTTCTTTTACCAAGTGTACAGCAGCAGGCCTTCCAAGTCCAGTGTATGGAGAGATCTCTCCCAAGGAGCAGGATTAGATAGAAAAGAGAACTCCCTGTGACCAGAAAGCTAGAAGATGACCGGCCTCATCCCAAGCCTTGTCAGAGGGAGGTATCTAAAGTCAGTTCTTCAACATATATTTTATTGTTGATTTTTTTATTTTATTCAGAAATTTATTTATTGAACAATCGAACAAGCGTCTAATGAAATAATATAATATATATAAATTCTGAAAATTAGATGTATCCCCAAGAGACCCCCCAATTACCCACCCTTATCCCTCCCCCCTTCCCAATTCATCTCTACAAATGCCTTACTTTGTATGACACTATACCTTATCTAGATTTAAAACATGATAATAGACCTCCTTTCTCAATGTATTTTAAGCTTAATGATGAACTGAATTTAACTAAAGCTGCAAGAAAGTTGAAACGGAAATCAAATATAGAGTAGACTGATTTAGTCATATTACTAAGGGCTGAAAAAGAAATTTTCTAGAGTCAAATATTATTTATTTGGTCTTTTATCTACAACACAATGTTTGTCATTAAAAAAATAATAATAATGGGGACGGGAGTGGTGGCTAAGCAGTTACAGTGCTTGCCTGGCATGCACAAGTACACAAGTTAGAATCCCAGCACCATGTATGTACACAAAGAAGTTTCAGAGCAACGAAAGTCATATGAAAAACTAAATAAAATTGATTCTCTCTCTCTCTCTCTCTCTTTAAAAACCAGAAATAATAATGATGAATGAAAAAGAAACAAGCAATGTGACCTTCAGTAAAAAGATGGAAAAATCAGTGGAAATAGAACTAGAATGGAATTATCAGACAGAGCAATGAAAGTCACATGAAAAAATAAATAAAATCGGTTCTGTTTTTCTCTCTCTCTCTCTCTCTCTCACACACACACACACACACACACACTCTCTGTCCCTCTCTCTCTTCTTAAAAAAATAATAATGATGAAAGAAAAAGAAACAAGCGAAGTGTCCTTTGGTAAAGAGTAGAAAAAATAGGTGGAAATAGAACTAGAATTGGCTCTAATGCTGCAATTATCAGACAGGAAGTTCAAAATAAACAGAAGGAAAATGCCTAAAAGGAAAGATGAAGAACTTGCATGCACAGATGGAGAATTTAAGCAGAGATGAAAACAAATAAAATGGAAAATCTCAAAATGAAAAATACAGCACTAATTTTTTTTTCCATGAAGTTAGCAACAAATCAGTCATGACAGAAGAATCAGTGAATTTGAAGGTCATTGTCAATAGAAACTAAACAAAGAGTAGACAAAGAAAGAAAGAAAAAACACAAAGGACTAGAACACCTGCGATCTGTGGACTAATTAATATCAAATGGTGTGATAAGTGGATTGTTGAGATCCCAGAAGGAGAGAAAATATAAAACGAGCGAGACATGTTTGAAGAGATTATGACTGAGAGTGTCTCTCCAAACTGATAAAACACATAAATCCATAGTTCAAAAAAACTCAATAAACCCCAAGCAGCATAAGTGAAAAGAAAACCTTAAATTGCCTCATCATAATCAAACTGGTAAAAACTATCAATAAAGGTAAAAAGTCTTAGCAGTAGCTGAAGAAAATAAAATGATCATGTAGGGTTAGATTTGATGTTGATTCTTCACCAAAAGCAATGCAGACTAAGTACAACTGTACAGCATTTTTAAAGCACAGAAAGAAGGAAGCAAGAAAGGGGGGGAACAGTCAAATTGGAATTCTATATCACGTGAAAATACTCTTCAAAAATGATGGCAAAAGAAAAAATTTTCAGACCAACAGAAGCTGAGAAAATCCATCCCTAACAGACTTGCACTATACGTAATGCTAACAGATATTCCTTAGGAATTGATGGAATTTGGAAGAAATCAGAATGAAGGAATGAATAAATAAATAAATAAACAGTCCCAGATAGGGTAAAAAATATGAATGTATATAAGATATGTTTTGTTTTATTTATGCATACACATACAAATTTATTTTAAATATTTTCATAAATTGTTGACATTAAAGCATTATACATATTATATCATGTACAGAAGTAAAATATATGACAATAAGAACATATTATACTGTTACATATTTTTACATTGCTAGTGAAGCAGGAAAATATCTGCTGGTATTTTTGTTATAAATTAAAGATACCTATTTAAACTATGAAAAGGCTATATATGCCAAACACTTGGCAAGTATAATACTAAATGGAGAAAAGCTGAAAGCATTTCCACTAAATTCAGGAACAAGACAAGGCTGTTCACTTCGCCACTGTTACTCAATACTGTTCTTGAGACCCTGACAGAGAAATAAGGCAAGAGAAGAAAATCAAAGAGATAATAAAATAATAAAAGAGAGGAAATCCAATCTTTTTGCTGATGATATGATCCTGCATCTGGAAGATCCAAAAAAAAAAAAATTCCACCAGAAAACTGCTTGAACTTATAAACAGATTTAACAAAGTGGCAGGCTACATGATCAATACACATAAATCAATAACTTTCCTATACACTAACAATAATAGGGCAGAAGTAGAAATCAGGAAATCAGTCCCACTCCCAATATCCTCGAAAAGAATAAAATACTTGGGAATTAACCTAACAAGGGAAGTCAAAGACCACTACAATGAAAATCATCAAACACTGAGGAATGAAATCCAAGATGACCTGAGAAGATGGAAAAATGTTCCATGATCTTAGTTAGGCAGAATTAATATAATAAAAATGGCCATTCCGCCAAAAGCGCTACATAGATTCAATGCAATCCCCATCAAGATACCAATGTCATTCTTTACAGACATAGAAAAGCAATTCTCAAATTCATTTGGAACAATAAGAAACCCAGAATAGGCAAAATATTACTAAGCAAGAAAGATGAAATAGGTAGTTTTGCTATACCAGATCTAAAATTATACTATAGAGCTGTAGTAAGGAAGACAGTATGATACTGGTATTAAGATAGGAAGGAAGACCAATGGAATAGAATAGAAGATGCTGAAGCAAACCCACAAATTGTTAAGCATCTGATCTTTGACGAACAGGGACAAAATATAACATGGAGGAGAGACAGCCTATTCAACAAATGGTGCTGGACAAACTGGACAGCCACTTGCAGAAAGTTGAAATTAGACCCTTATCTTTCACCTTGCATGAAAATCAAATCAAAATGGTTCAAGGGATTAGGAATTAAACCAGCTACCTTGTAACTGCTGGAAGATAAAATAGGACCAACACTCCAGCATTTGGGGTAGGCAAACACTTTCTAAAGTGAAGGAAGTAAAGTAAAAAATCATTGAATGGGATGTCATAAAGCTAAAAAGCTTTTGTACTGCCAAGGAAATAATCAAAATTGTCAAGAGACTCCCTACAGAATGGGAGAGAATCATGGCCTGTGATTCTTCTGACAGGGGACTCATATCCAGAGTTTGCAAAATCCTCAAAAATCTCAACCTTAAAAACACTAATACCCCAATCAGTAAATGAGCCAAAAAACTAAATAGAAATTTCTCAACAGAGGACATTGAAAAAGCCAATGAATATATGAGAAAGTGCTCTTAATTACTAGTAATCAGAGAAATGCAAATGGAAATACATTAAGATTTCACCTCATACCAGTCAGAACTGCAAAAATGAAGAATATAAAAATAATAGATGCTGGAGGGGTTGTGGAGAGATAGGAACACTGGCACACTGTAGGTGGAACTGCAGACTAGTACAGCCCCTCTGAAAAGCAGTGTGGAGAATCCTCAAAAAATTAGAGATAAACCCACCATGTGATCCAGCTATCCCTCCCCTGGGTATTTTTCCAGGAGAACTGGAATCAGCACATTACAGTGACATAGCAAAATCAATGTTGATAGCAGCTCAATTTACAATAGCTAAACTATGGAACCAACCCAGATGCCCCTTACTGGATGAATGGATCCAAAAATTGTGATTATATATATATATATATATATATATATATATATATATATATACTGGAGTTCTACTCAGCAATTAGAAACAATGATATTGTAACCTTTGAAGGTAAATGGATGGTGATGGAAGAAATCATGTTGAACAGAAGTAAGCCTAACCCAAAGAGTCAAGAGTCGAATGTCTTCACTCATCTGTGGAGGTTGCAGCTAGACCCAGGCCAGTGTGAAAGGTGGTCAACTCTCATGTATTAGACCCAGCAAAGGCGCAGTAACACATTACCTAGGGCATTCATAGAGCTGAATTGGAAAGGAGGGGGAGGGACTAAGGGAGGGGTAACAGTGGGAAAATAGATTGGGATCTAGGGAGTAAATCTAATTTAAGAATATATACGTATCATATTGTTTCATTGGATTCATTTTTGATTGTATAATAACTAAATTTCTTAATAAAAATATACACTTTAATACATGAAGTTGGAGTTATAATGCTGATGGAGTGATAAAACAGCATACTATAAATATTTCACTTAAAGAAGACAGAAAAGGAGAAGTTACAAAAACCAAATAGGACAAATGTAGAATAAATAGGAAGATGACAGAAAAACTCAACCATATTCATAAATACATCACATTAAAGTGGACTAAATATAAAAACCATGATGAGTTGTTTAATAACTAGTTTATGAAATAATGTGCATAAAATATTTTAATCACCTTAAAATTATTTTTTTTAAGATGGAGGGAGGGACAGAGAAAGAGAGAATAGTTTTATTTATTTTTTCATCTGTTTTCTGTTTCTCCAACACTTAGTTGAGTATGTGGTGCTGGGGATTGAACCCAGGTCTTTGTACATGCCAGGCAAGTGCTGTAACCGTTGAGCCACTGCTCCAGTCCTCCTTAAGACTTGTTTTGTTAAAGAGAGAGGGACAGTGAGAGAGAGAGAGAGAAAAAGAGAAAATCAATTTTATTTAGTTTTTCATGTAGCCTCAAACTTGGGTCCTTACACATGCCACGCAAGCACCATAACCACCGAGCCACCACTCCAGCCCCTCCTTAAGAATTTTTTAGGGGCTATAGTGGTGGCTCAGCAGTAACTGCGCTTTCTCTGCATACGCAAATATATGGGTTCAAAACCCAGCACCCACGTACACAACTATGTGTCAGAGCAACGAAAGCCATGTGAAAAACTGACGGTTGATTCTCTCTGTCTCTCCCTCTCTCACTATCCTTCTCTCTTTAAAAAAAAAAACAAAAAGAACTTTTGATACAAATTAGTAAAGTATACAAAAATCAAAAGATTCCATAGCTGATCATAATACTTGCTTCTACAGAATAACATTTGATCACAAATATTTCCTCTTAAATTACCAGTAAGTATGATGCCTATTTTGCATATATGTTATAATTTTCTCCCATATTTGGAAGATGTTTTGCTCTCCATACTGTTTCTATAATCAAAATAATCTTGTCTTCTTTAAAAAATCTTACTAAATATATCATATATGGAAAAGTCTAAGCTATAGAAATGTGAGGAGAAAATAAAATCCTTAAATCACGCTAGAGACCATCATATTTAACAATCATCAACTATCTACACAGATTTGTTTATGTACATAAGTAAAAATGGACATATATGTGTGTATGTATATAAAATATTCATTATGAATGTTTGTATGCAAATTATACTTATGTACTGTCCTGTTCTGTGATTTATTGACACTATGAACTACATAATGCAACTATATTTTAAAGTATTATAGATAATTAAATCTGACATTTATAACAGCTATATGTTGAACATCATTCTCAGCACTTGACAAAAATTAACTGATATTTTTCTTTAGAATATGTTAGCTACAAGTATTATCCTTGTATGAGAAAAATGAAGTGCAAAGAGGTTAGGCAAAATGTTCAAGGTTATGTCTCTAAGAAGTGGAATACCAGAGGCCCTCACCCTCCTAAACGATTGCCTAGGAGATACATCTTGACTTCTTTAATGAATCCCATATGAATAATCATTTAAGCTAGTTCTACTATGATGACAAATGTTGCAATGAACATTCTTGATTCAATGACATTTGGTAGGCTGATAGACCTGGGAAAGACCATCTCTCAGGACTAGCTAATTTCTAAGAATAGTAAATAATTTACTGGGGGCACGTCATTTGCAAATCAAACAATGAAGAGTCTATAGCCTCAGCTCTCAAACACTTACCAAACTTCTCAGACACTAAGCTAATATTTCCCCTCCTCGATATCATCACAGGGCTGGATATCAGGTAACTAAACAATCACAAGTAAGCCCAAATCTTGCTAGAATTAGTCAAATTAGCACTTCCTAGACTTTTCCCCCACCCTCACCTTGTCTTTCCATGGAAAACCCTAGAAAGGTTCTGATCTACACCTACCTTCTAGTGTTTTCTCTTGGCTCTCTATGACATGAGTGTTTTCCCCTATTCTCTCCAGGAAATGTAAATAAGAAATTCTTTGTTCAATGATATTATTTCTTTGTGTGATCTTTCAGTCACCTTCACAAACAAAAATCCTACAAATATACATGAGAAAATTTCTCCTCATTTATTTGTATCAATGACTTTTGTAAAAAGAAAAAAAAGCAAAAAGAGAAGCCCCTCAAACCATGTTTCTTTTATTATTGTTATTATGAATCATTTTATGCAAGTTATTAGCTATTTGCTTTTTCTTTCCCAAGAATATTGAATCCTATTTTACATCTGCTCTGGGGGACTAACATTCCACCTCCGTGGTTTAAGACAGGCAAGTATGCTTCCAGGCTACCAGTGCTCTCAAAAGGAGAGCACATGCTTGTATATAACTCGTCTATAACTCATCTATAGTTAAAATGAAAGTGCCTGGGAGTTGGTCTCCATGGGAAGAACACCTGCCTGGAATGCAAGAAAAATAGAAGCATGAGCCCCCAAGTGTGATATACTTGCCTGGTTTTGTAATGCAAAGTTTCTTAATAAGAACCAGCTGTCTCTTACAAGAAGCAGAGTTCCTACACAGAGCATGTTTACTAAAGGGCCCTCTCAAAGTGACAACCAACTGGGCAAGTATCCTCAAGCTGTTTTTAGATGAGAGCAAAGAAGAAAAATTGGGATTAAAGATACATTTTATAGGACTCCTGCTGAATAACTTCAGGAAGCTTTCCAACAAATTTAAGGTGGTACTCCATAAAGGAAAAACTTAGTGCTATTTAGAAATTGCATTCAAGAGCTCATAGAAAGACTAAGTAGGTGTTAGGACCCTAGGACCCTAGCTGTCATTCATTTTCTCTTCATACAGGCCATTTCATCAATGCAACCTCTAATCTCTATTCTTGTTCAAAAAATACATCCAAAAAATGGTCCTTTTTCAGTTTCTTACAAAAGAATTGAAAGGTGATAATAGTTCCTGAATCTGAAAAAGGATGCCTTACAAAGAATTTTTCAAAACAACATGTTACTCTTACCTAGTGATGATGCGTGTCAGCACTTCAAAGAAAATCATGCATTTTATCTGGAAAGACTTAAGAGGCCAGTCATGAACTTTACTATTCATAGAAGGAAAATTGTGCAAGAGAAGTTGTTTAATGCAGGGATGTAATTGGGAATATCCTTAAAATGAGATACTAGTCAAAAAAGATTCTTCTGAAGTAATTCATCTTAACCCATATCAAGTTATTTTTTTACTTCATTTGAAGTCACAAATTCTGAACAATCTAAAATAGTGATTTCCAGTGTATGTAAATCTTACAGAATCCTGGTGATATACCAAATTATTTCCCAAAGTTGAATAAGATCCAAATGCAAACTAAAATGTGGTAGGATAGAATTATTGCCTTACATTTAAATATCTTTCGAATCAGAAAGAAAAGTAAAAGACAACTCAGAAGAAATAAGAACCAGGTGTAATAAAATATCAGCCACAAGGACATAAGGTTTGTAAATGTTTATTTTCTGTAGGAGAGGTCAAAGACTTAGTGTTGAGAATACAGCTCCACAGTGAGAAAAATCCACAGCAAAGAATATAAGGCATTATATAAGGCATTCAGGCTCTTTTTGTAATTAAAAAAAACAGTGTTAGTTTTTACTTCACAGGGTTCTGTGAGAATTACTAGATGAATATATTGGTGGCTGACTTGGCGGCAAGAATTAAAAAACTGCTAGTTTCTGAAGAAGCGAGCCTTAACAACAGCAATGATAGCTTTATTATTAAGTGAAAGGCTTAAATGTTTCTACTCAATGTTTGCATGATTTTGAGAAAAAAACTTTCCACATTACACAGTCCTTGAGCTATGAAGCAATGCATATTCAGTAGAAACAATGCTTTAAACTTTGAATTTTTATCTTTTCCAGGCTAGTGATATGTGATATGATACTTTTTCATGGTGGTGTGATGCTAGGCAGCAACAGTCACATGATCATGTAGATGAACAACTGATACTCCACATGTGCTGTGTTTCTCAGCCATCATGTTTGGTGGCTTAGGTGTATTAAACGTGTTGTCAAACTGTGATATTTTCAACCTTTAATGGGTTTGTCAGGACATAACCCCTCATAAGTATAGGAGCATCTGTATATCTTTATCTCCCGATTATAAAAACAACACACTCTGCCATGTCAAGTGGTACATGCTAATGCCTATTGTTGGAACTCAGAAAACAATACTCCAAAATATGACACTTTAATATGCTGATTATTTTAAAGGCACTTGAGGGTCAGTAGATGCTGTATAAACCTTTTATATGAAGTTCCCTTAATTAATCAAAGACAGGATCCACCAGAGGAACACAGTTGCCTTCGAACTGCTTACTGTGATTTCATTAACCAAGGAATATGAAATACATATCACAGAGAAAATAACTAAAAATTAAACATCACACCTAGAGCCTAGAATATCATTGTCTCAGGGAACTGTCTGTACTTTGGGTCCATTCCTATCCTCTAAAATCACTCACTACCCCTTTAAAATTGCCTACATTCTCCATGTCCCTCTCCTCTACAAAAAGGATATTTAAGTTGCAACCATTTGATCTTTTCCTATAGTTTTGATAGGAAATGTCCCCCAAAGGTCCATGTATGAAAAGCTTGGTCACCAGACTATGGAGCTATTAGAAGTGGTAGAACTTTTAAGAGGTCAGGCCTATTTGGAGGAGGAAGTTAGGACTTTGTGGATTTGCCTTAAAGGAGATTTTGGGATGCCTGTCTCTTCCTCTTTCTTAGGCTTCACGGCAACCATGAGGTGAACAGTTTCCTCAGCCACGCACCTTTACCATGATTTACTCTGCTGCCACATGCCCAAAGCGATGAAATCAAGGGACCAGATATAGAAACTTCTGAAATTATGAGACAAAATAAAACTTTCTTCCCTGAAGCTGTTTATCTTAGGTATTTTGTCATGATGATGGAAAGCTAACACACGTCTTTGAGTTTCATATTTTAGGTGACTCCCATGCATGCTAATATATTTCTATGCCTTTTTTCCTGCTAATCTATTTTCAGTTTATTTTATTTCAGAGACTCAATTATCAAGCCTCCAGTAGGAAAGTGAATTTCCCTACACTATTTACATGGGTCATATAATTCTCTGACAGGTAAATTAAATCGTACAAAACTATTTCTTTGTAAGTTTATTTGTATGTGTATGTGTGTGTTGCTAGGAATTGACCAGAACCTTATGCATGCTAAACACACACTACCACTGAGCTATAACCCCAGCTCTCTTGGTAAGTTCCTAAGTTCTATTTTCTCTCTCATGGGTAGGGTAAGCTATTGCAAAGGAAGACAAAACTCTTCTGAAATCTCAGGTCCTCCCCTAAGTCTACTGTTCCCTGTGATGAAAATTATTCTGGACATTCTTTATGTTTTAAAAAATGTTGTAAGTCACATCACTAGGCTACACAGAGTAAAAATTTATCTTGATTGTTTTGCTAAAATTTCCCACCTTTTTTGCATCAAAAAGAAAAGCAGGGGGGCTAGAGCAGTGGCTTAGCAGTTACTGCACTTGCCTGGCATGTGCAAAGACTAACCCCAGCACCACATAAAAACCAAGTGTTGGAGCAACAAAGGCCACATAAAAAACTAAATAAAATTGATTGTCTCTTTCTCTCTCTCTCTCACTGTCCTTTCCCTCTTAAAAAAAAAAAAGAAAGAAAGAAAAAAGAAAAAATCAATGCTGTTCACACTTCCATTTATTGTCCCACCAAATGTTGATGGAGCTTCTACTATGTTAGGCACAGACCTGGAATTAAACCTTAAATGTAAAATATGACTAGATATATAACATTTTCTTTTTTTATTTGTCCAACATAGTCATACATAAAGGAGAGAATCGTTGCCACATAATCATGATCACATGCATAATGTTAGAGCAAGCCAAGGCAGATGCCAGATCATGATCTTCCCCCTTTGGGTTCCCCCTGATCCTATATTTTCCCCACTTCACCCCCATTATATCTGGGCTCCTCATGGAAGTTGAAGGTTCCCCACTGGGCTGACAATACCCCCACACTCCCTCTCTCCAGCTGCCCCAACATCCTTCCCATTCCCACCCCCATCCATGCCCTCATCCCCTCATCCCCCAACTTCATTGGCAACATTCCCCCATTCATGTAAAAGTTCAATGATATTGAGGTAATTATTAGCTTAGCCTACTTTCAGTCTGCTTCTAATTGTATTCTAGCTTACACATATGAGAGAAAGCATTTGGCCCTTGAGTCTCTGAGTTTGGGATATTTCACTCAGCATAATTTTTTCCATCTCCATCCATTTGGCTGCAAATGCCATGATATCATTCTCTCTAATAGCAGAGTAGAATTCCATTGTATACATGTACCACAGTTTTTGAATCCACTCACCCAGTGGGGGCATCTGGGTTGGTTCCATAGTTTAGCTATAGTGAATTGAGCTGCTATAAATATTGATGAAGCTCTGTAATAAGCTGATTCTACCACATTTGGGAAAATACCCAGGAGTGGGATCACTATCATAAGGTTGTTCCAGCCCTAGTTTTTTGAGGAGTCTCCACACTGCTTTCCAGAGTGGCTATACAAACTTGCAGTCCCACTAACAGTGTGGGAGTGTTCTTCTCTTCCCACAACCCCTCCAGCATCTGTCATTGTTTGTATTCTTCATTTTATCTACTCTGACAGGAGTCAGGTGGAATCTCAGTGAAGTTTTGATTTGCATTTCTTTGATTGTTAGTGATGTAGAGAATTTTCTCATATATTTATAGACATTTTGGACTTCCTCCTTTGAGAAATATCTATTTATCTCCCTAGTCCATTTATTGATTGGATTATTTGTAATTTTGGTGTATGATCTTTTGAGTTCTTTATGTATTCTGGATATTAACCCTCTCTCTGAGGTATAGCAGACAAAGATATTCTCCCACTCTGTAGGTTCTCTCTTGACACTCTTGAATAATTCTTTAGCTGTACAGAAGCTTTTTAGTTTAATGGCATCCCATTTATTTATTCTTGGCTTTAATTTTTGCACTATGGGAGTCTTATTAAGGAAGATTGTGCTGACATTTATGTCATTCAGTGTTGATCCTAATTTTTCTTCAAGTAATTGTGTAGTTGCTGGTTTAATTTCCAGATCCTTGGCCCATTTTGATTTGACTCTTGTGCAGGGTGAGAGTTAAGGATTCAATTTCAGTTGTCTGCATATGGCTGTCCAGTTTGTCCAGCACCATTTGTTGAACAAGCTGTCCTTCTTCCATACTATGCTTTTGTCCCCTTCATCACTTATCAGATGGTCAAAGATTTGAAGGTTTGTCTCGGTATTTTCTATTCTGTTCCAGTGCTCTTCATTTCTTTTATGATACCAATACTACACTGCTTTTGTTACTATAGCCCTAAAGTTTTCTTTTTGGTCAGGAATTGTGACACCTCCTGTTTCCTCTTTCTTGGTTAGTAATGTTTTGGCTATTCTGGGCCTTCTGTTGTTCCATACAAATTTAAGAATTGCTTTTTCTATATCCGTGAAGCATGCCATTTGTATCTTCATAGTGATTGCATTGAGTATGTATAGGGCTTTCAGTAGAATGGCCACTTTGATTATATTGATTCTGCATAACCAAGAACATGGAATATTTTTCCATCTATTCAGATCTTCTGAATATCTTTTTTTAATGTTAAATAGTTTTCATCATAGAGGTCCTTTATATACCTTTCTAGATTGATGCCCAAGTATTTTATTCTTTTTGAGGTAATTTTGAATGGGACAGATTTCCTGATTTCATCTTCAGTGGAATTATTGCTGCAGTATAGGAAAGCTAATGATTTATGAGTGTTGATCTTATAGCCAGCCACTTTGCTGAAATTGTTTATAAACTCTAGAAGTCTTCCGGTTGAGATTATTGGATTTGCTAGGTATAGGATCATGTCATCCGCAAATAGAGACATCTTTTTTTTTATTAGATGAATATGGAATTACAATTGAGGGGGAATCATTATCAAACAATCAAGAATAAATGTATATTTACATAGTTAGCCAAGGCTGATGCCATTTCATTGATGCCCCCCTTGGGTTCTCCGTGGTTCTATGTTTCCCCCAAAAGAACCCCTGTGTTAAATGGACATCTCGTGGGGGTTAGAGATTTCCTTCTGAGATGAGTCCCCCATATTCCCTCCCTCCAGTTTCCTATATATCCTTCTTGATCCCTCCCGCCACATTACCTCCCTCCTCCTCCAGGTATCCTAGGCAATGATCCCCCTGTTTGTGTAAAAGTTCATACATTTTGAGATTATTATTAGCTTAGCCATCTAACATACTGTTTCCAGATGTATTCTACCTTCCACAAATGAGAGAAAACATTTGGCCCTTGAGTCTCTGAGATTTGGATACTTCACTTAGCATAATTTTTTCTATCTCTGTCCATTTGGCTTCAAAAGCCAAAATACCGTCTTCTCTAATGGCCGAGTAGTATTCCATTGTATATATGTACCAAAGTTTTTGTATTCACTAGTCAAGTGAGGGGCATCTGGGTTGGTTCCATAGTCTAGCTATAGTAAATTGAGCTGCTATAAACATTGTTAAAGCTGTATCTCTATAATATGCTGATTCTAACTCATTTGGGAAAATACTCAGAAGTGGGACAGCTGGGTCATAAGGTGGTTCCAAAGCTAATTTTTTGAGGAGTCTCCACACTGCTTTCCAGAGTGGCTGAACCAGTTTGCAGGACCACCAGCAGTTTGACAGTGTTCCTCTTTTCCCACAGCCCCCTCCAGCATCTGTCATTATTTGTATTCTTCATTTTCGCCACTCTAACAGGAGTGAGGTGGTATCTCATTGAAGTTTTGATTTGCATTTCTTCTATAGCTAATGATGTAGAGCATTTTCTCATATGTTTACGGGCTTTCTGAACTTCCTCTGGTGAGAAGTTTCTTTTTAGATCTGTAGACCATTTATTGATTGGATTATTTGTGATTTTGGTGTTTAGCTTTTTTAGTTCTTTGTATATTAGCCCTCTGTCCAAAGTGTAGTGGTCAAAGATTTTCTCCCATTCTGTAGGTTCTCTCTTGAAGCTCTTGATTAAATCTTTAGCTGTGCAAAAGCTTTTTAGTCTAATTGGATCCCATTCATTTAGTCTCGACTTTACTGCTTGCTCCCTGGGAGTTTTGTGAAGGAAGGTGCTGCAGACTATATCCTGTAGTGTTGATCTTACTTCTTTTTCTAGTAAATTTAAAGTTGCTGGCTTAATATCCAGATATTTGAACCATTTTGATTTAATTTTTGTGCAGGGCGAAAGGTAAGGATCCAGCTTCAGTTGTCTACATATATCTGTGCAATGTGTCCAACACCATTTGTTGAACAGGATATCCTTCTTCTACACTATGTTTTTGCCCCCTCTATTAAATATCAAATAGTTAAAGATATGGGGGTTTGTCTCAGAATCTTCTATTCTATTCTACTGGTCTTCAGTAGAATTGTTTTGATACCAATATCATGCTGTTTTTACTACTATGGCCCTGAAATAGAGACATCTCGACTCCCTCTTTTCCTATTTGAATTCCTTTGATTTCCTTCTCTTGTCTGATAGCTATGGCTAGGGTTTCAAGGACTATATTGAATAAAAGTGGTAAAAGTGGACATCCTTGTCTTGTTCTTGAATTCGGTGGAAATGCTTTCAGTCTTGCCCCATTAAGCATAATGTTGGCTATGGATCTGTCATAAATGTTTCTTACAAAATTAGAGTAGCTTCTTTGATCCCTATCTTCTCCAGGGTTTTGAGCATAAAAGGGTGCTGAATTTTATCAAAGGCCTTTACTGTGTCAGTTGAAATAATTATATGATTTTTATTTTTAATTCTGTTTGAGTGGTGAATTACACTTATTAATTTGCTTATGTTGAACCAACCCTGCTTTCCTGGAATGAAGCTCACTTGATCATGCTGTACTATCTTTATTATGTATTTGTTGGATCCAGATAGCTAGAATTTTATTAAGGATTTTTGCATCTATGTTCATCAGGGAAATTGGTTTGTGGTTTTCTTCTCTTGATGTGTCTTTGTTGTGTTTTGGTATTAGGGTTATATTTGCTTCATAAAAAGTGTTTGGGAGGATTCCAACCCTTTCAATTTCATGGACAAGCTTGTAGAGAATTGGTATTAATTGTTCTATAAAAATTTGGAAGAATTATGCCATGAATCCATCAGGTCCTCGGCTTTTCTTTTTTGAATGCCTTTGATAACTGAGATTGGTTGGTTTAGAATTTCAAGTCCTCATCCCCATCACCAGACTCCAGAAGCTGATGTTATTCCTACACTAGATACCCATTTAACACATGAGTTCTTCTGGGGGAAACTGCAATAGATGAAACCCATAGTAGCTTATCTATATGTTAGCATTACCCCTGGTTATCAAAGTTTATACACATTGATTGCTACAGTTTTGATAATGTTTCCCCCTCATCTGTATCCTGTATCGCAATATACTTCTAATAAATGTGGGAAAAAAAAAGCCCAGATCCTGAAAGGAATAGTATCTTCTCTGAAGGGTGCACATTAAGTGATTTTGTTTTATAGATCAAAAAGTAAGGGAATGTGTGAATAAGAGAAATAATGACAAGGAACATGATAAAGATACTGGAAGCAATCATTATTTTTACCTTGGTCTTACAAAATCAATAGTATTGCTTTGGTGGTAAAAAAATATTGTTTATCAAGCATGGTGATAAGGCAGAGTATTGATTCTGGAATTATGTATACTTTCATATTCTTACTTTCGTGTGTTGATTAAATTTACAATTAAACACCCCCCCAAAAAAAGAATTTCAAGTCCTCTCATGTTAATTTGGGAATGTTATATGTGGCAAGATATTTGTGCATTTCTTCCAGATTATCAAACATAGCAGAGTATAATTTTTTAAAATAAGTTCTGATAATCTTCTGGATTTTGGTTGAGTTAGTGGTGATATCTCCATTTTTGTCTTTGATTTTGGTGATTTGCTTCACTTCATTTTTCCTTTTGGTGAGGTTGGAAAGGGGTCTGTTGATCTTATTTGTTTTTTTCAAAGAACCAACTATTGTTTTCTGAATAATCTGTAAACTTTTTTTTTGTTCTGAATTTCATTGCTTTCAGCTCTGATCTTTATTGTTTCCTATATTCTATTAGGTTTGAGTTAAGATTGTTCATCTTTTTGTAGGGCTTTGAGTTGGATCATAAGTCTATTTATTTGGGCTCTTTCCTGATTTTTTATGAAGGCACTCAGTGCTATAAATTTATCTCTTAAGAATGTTTTCATACTATCTCAAAGATTTTGATAAATTTTTTCATCATTCTCATTCATTTCCAAGAATTTATTGATTTCTTTTCTCATTACCTCTTTTATCAATTCTTCGTTTAAGAAGGTATTATTTAGTTTCCAAGTATTTGAGTATTTTCAGTTGTTTTTCTTGCTGTTAATTGCTAAGATCATACAATTGTGGTCTGACAGGATACATGGGACTCTGTCAACTTTTTTATATTTGTTAAGGTTAGCTTTGTGGACTTGGATGTGGTCTATTTTGGAGAAGGATTTGTGAACTGCTGAGAAGAAGGTAAACTCAGCTGAATTGGGATGGAATATTCTGTAAAAGTGTGTTAAGTTCAGTTGATTTATCACGTTGTTTAGGTTAGAGATATCTTTGCTGATTTTTTGCTTTGATGATTTGTCTAATGTTGATAATGGTGTATTAAAGTCCCCCAGTATTATTGTGTTGAACTCGATGAGGGATTTAATGTCCTTGAGTACTTTTTCCATATTTTTGGGAGGGTTGTAATTGAGGGCATAAATGTTAACTCTTGTTATGTTTTCTTGATGAATTGTTCCTTTTACTATGATATAGTGACCTTCTTTGTCTTTTCTGACTAGTGTTTGGTCAATAGCAACTTTATTGGATATACGTATTACAAAACCAGCTTGCTTTTTCAGGTCACAAGCCTGGTAGACATTTTGTCAACCTTTCACCTTCAGTCTGTGTCTATGTTTGATGTGGGGTATATATCCTGTAGGCTGCATATTGTTGAGGTTGTTTTGTTTTGTTTTGTTTTTGATCCATTAAGCCAATCTGTGTCTTTTGATTGGGGCATTGAGTCCACTCATGTTCAGAGTTAGAATAGATATGGGAATCTGGGTCCCTGTCTTTGTGACTATTGCTGTTTTGTGCCATCTTGGATATCTTGTAATGTGTTTTGTGATTATTGACTTTCTTCTGTTTAAGAGTTTTGGAAGTTGTTTGCATGTGCCTCCAAATGAATATGTACTTGAGAATTTTCTGTAGTACAGGCTTGTGTTCATGTACCTTGCTTTCTTGAATTTATCATTGAAGTATTTAATATTCCCATCACATTTAAAACTGAGTTTTGCAAGGTATATTATCTTTGGCTGAAAATTATTTTCTTTCAAAGTTTGAAATATATCATTCTCTGCTCTCCTGGCTTTTATTGTCTGATCTGAGAAATTCATAGTGATCCTAATTGGTCCACCTCTGTGATTTAGTGTTTTCCCTTGCTGCTTTTAGAATTATTTCCTTGATTTCTCTGTTATTCATTTTATAGATGATGTATCTTGATGAATTTCTGATTTGGTTAGGTTTGTTTGGTGTCCTATAGGAATCTTGAATTTGATTTTCTGGATAAATTCTGATATGGGGAAAATTCTCCTTGGCAATTTCACTTAGAAGGTTCCAAATGCCTCTTGTTTGTCGTTCATTGCTTTCTCCCATCCCAATAACTCTCAAATTATTTCTCCTCATCTTGTCAAATACTACTTGGAAGTTCTCATCTTGCACAGTAAGTTTCTTTTCTGTCTGTCCTCCTAGAGCTCAACATTGCTCAGCCTGTCTTCATTATCTGATGTTTGTTCCTTTGAGAACTGAGGTTCTATTTTCTACTGAGTTTACTCTTGTATTAGTATCTTTCAGTGAGCTTTTGATTTTGTTCAGAGTACTCTTCAATTCTAAGAGCTCTGCTACATGTCTTTTCAGATTGTGTAGTTCTTTATATACATGGTCTCTTATCTCCTGAAATTGCTCTCTTATCTGTTCCCTTAAATTTTCTTTTAATTCTTTGATTGAATTATTAATCATATTGTTGATGCATTTTCTTAGGTTTTCATCTAGGACCCCAACCTTGGACACCTTGGTTGGAGAGCTCTGGGGTTGAAGTAGGGGATTGTTTCCCTTTTTCCTTATTTTCAGTTACTGGGAGTGGGGCATGAGGTCTGATACTGAATAATTCTCTTGGAAGCTTTGTTGATGGTATCGGAGCTTTTTATCTCTTTGTTTAATTGAGCTGGGGTACAATTTGTGTAGCACATTTCAATGGTTGGTACCCCAGTCTGTGAAGTATTATGGACCTTTAGGTTTTCCAATACTTAAGGGGATAGGGGATAGAAGTTAATAAGTGCAACCACTGCATACACCAGACAATATTAACTGTAGCTGTTACTGCATTGATTAGCATCTACAGGAGTAAGCAGATTAGCAGTTTTCTTCCTTGATAGCTTTCACACTATAGTTGGTTAGCGAGAAAACATCCATTTTCATGTATGTTGTTCATTTCAGTTTACCAGGACCTCTATAGGTGAGGGGAAAAAAAGTCTAGAGAACAAAGGGAATGAGGTAGACAGGTACTGTGGAACATGTGGATTAGGATATAGATTTACAAAGTAGTAGAGATGATGTAGGCTATTCTGCTAGAAATAAGGAAAAGATAGAATTGGGGTGAGAGTGGGATAATGACTTTGAGGAAGAATGAGAGAGATAAGAATACAGTTTAGGAATTGACAGAGTAAAAGGAAGAATGGGGTAGTAAAGACTTAGGGTCTTTTCAGCCCAAAGAGGCTGAGGATTGGTTTGTAAAATTGCAGACCACTATAGGTCAAACCCCAGCAAAATGGGCACAACAGATAAATACAACAAATCACAGTGACAATAAAAATTAAACACACACACACACACACACACACACACACACACACACAAATACATACATTAAGGAACATAAATTTCTAGAACAACAGAGAAATAACCAAAAAAAGAAAAAGAGTTTGGAAGGTTCTGAGTTTATTACCGCCATGGTCAAAATGCACTGTGGGAGTATGTGTTCATAACTGACTTCTAGGTGTAGTCATTTACCAGTTGAGTTTGTTGGAGGGAATGGATTTTGGTGATCTCAGCTGACATTGAGATTCCCAGGAGACCTCCCAGTAATTTTCTCCTGTAGAGAGGTTGCAAGTTTTCACTTTCCCTGCTTCCTGTAAGAACAGATTTCAGGGCCACCTAAGTTGCATTCTTAGGCAGTTTAGTATCTTCCTGCCCAAACACTTTTCCCACTTCAGCTGGGGGCCCTGGAGCCATTGGGAGTCTTGTGGATCCTGGTGCAGCTGTAAGGGATTCTTGCTGTTGCAAGGAGAGTTGCGGGCTTGAACTGAGCATACCTGGAGTCATTATTGTCTTGGGTGTCTTGAGGTCCCCACTTGCCCCAAGAGAGGATGTGTGGGGCAGTCACAATCCCAGTAAGAGGAGGCAGGCATGAAAGTGACACCAATTCAGCTAGACCAGTGTCTGTGGTGGTCTCAAATGCAACCACTGTGGGGCATGGAAGCTCAGTCCCACTTGGAGCACCCAGAAACTACGGGACCACTTCTGTTTACAAAATTCAGGGTCTGAAAGTAGAGGAAAGCACTGGATCCAGGCTGCCCCTTTGTTTCATAGGTCCCTGGGGCTGATGCTAGCCTCTGCCCCACCTGAAAGTTTCAGGCAGTATCTGTTGGACCTGAAGATCTATCCCCTCCAGGGTATTTAGGTCATGTTGAGCAAAATCCTGGTCTCTGACTCCACCCACAGATCAGGTGTGTAACTCAGGGGGTGGGAAGCCTCTAAAGGGGTGTTGCGAGACCACTAAGGAGGGTCACCAGGCCCACACAATCCTTAGGGCAGACAATCAAAACACTGGGGGCCTGGAGCTGCTCCTCCAGACTGTATTCTCTATTCCACTCTGAGTGTGGTGATTTTGGGTTCACTGTTCACGAAGCAGTTTCCCATATGGACCTCCGGGAGCTTTCAAAATGACAGAGCTGTACCACTTCTTCGCATGAGCCGATTCACAAGCTGATTCATGGGACTCTAATTTGTGTGTATTAATGTCATACGTTGGTTCCTGCTGCTGCCACATTCCTGGGACACCAGAAACCTGTGACCAGGCTCCACTGAGCACTCACTGCTGTGTCTGAGTTTAGTTACATGTGTGCAGCTTCCTCCCCTCCAGGGCAGAATCCCAGCCCACCATGGGCTAGGTAGTTGGCACTGGAAAATTGGGTCTTCCTGAACTTTCAGCTTATCCATGACTCCATGTCACTAAACTTCTTTCCCTGAATAGTAATGAATTTGGGGAGAGATCTTGCCATCCACCCACCTCACAGTAAGGTACCTCTCCCACTGTTGTCCCAGATTCATGGAGAGACTCTTCACTCAGCTCTGCCATGGGTCGCCATCTTTCTCCTTATGTCAGATATATGTTAATGTCTAAAAGTAAGTCTTACCAACAATTGACAAACAACCTGGTAAAGAAAGAAAGAAATGCTAATTCTATTCTATTTCCATGCAATAAGTAACTTGAAAAAAAACCAATAAATTTCTTTCTAGGAACCATGTAGCTCTAACCTCATTTATTTAATGGTACTTTTTTTTCGTTTTCCTATTTTATTCTTTATTTTCAACCAATAAAGTTCTGACTTCTAGATTTGATTTGAATAATAAAAAGATTACAAATGATAGCATTTTCATTACACATACCCAGAGTATGGAGAAAATAGGGAAAGCAAGATGGAACTATCATAGTATCACTATATCTAGTGAATTCTAAATGATAAATAAATAAAAATAAATACATAAATATATATGTATATATCTCAGAACACCTTTCCAAGATGTCTTATATGTAACTTCAATAACATGAGAAAATGCCATCCCCTTTCCTTAGTGAGTTGTTTGTTTTCTTAAATTCAGAATTATGGAGAGAAATGAACAAACCACAAGATGCCCAATTCAAGTTTATTGAGTCAATTCACTTAAATTCACAAATGTTTATCGAACACCCACTGGGTATCAAATCTTGGTGCTGGAGTAATCAATTCATGATGGCTTGCATGTTTAACAATTAACAGCATTTCCAACATTGTCATTGCTATATGTGATTGGGCAGGATTCTGAGGTAATTAGTAATATTAAAAATCCTGTTAATTCTTACAGAAATGATGTAACTGAAAATGAAAATCATTTCTTCTGTAATAGCCTATTTGTTAGAAAATTGTACCTTAAAAACAAATATGAAAAATTCATAGTTGATAACAAATGCAAATGGGAATCATCTTTGCAAATTATTTTGAGACTTAAAAAAACTCTGACAAATCAACATCTGCTCCTCGAAAGTTACTCAGACATGCTAATAAAGAAAGAAAGATGAAGTTATACATAAAATCATGAGGCTAATGAAACTTCAGAATGAGTGTTTTTATTATTTTTTCCCAACAGGCAAAACTATATCAAATTCTTCACAGATTTGTCTATTCTATTCATGTAAATCTATAAAATGAGACTTTTAAAAAAGAAGTTGTTACAGGAGATCTATTTTTTTTACTAAAGTAATATGTATTGAATTCCATGGTAAGCCATGTAATATCTCTTCATATGGTCAAAACTCATTGGGCTTACCAATTAACTCCCCATTTCCATTTTTTTTAATTAGTGAATTTCCTTCTCATTTTTCACAGATTATTCTACAATATTTCACACCCCTAGACCTCTTTTTGGCCTCCTAAATCCACTCTTGAAATTTTAACATGGTTACTTTAATATGTATAAAGTCTAAGTACAAAGAATATAACCAATGTATAGTCCTAATGGATAAACTCTTATAGTAGAAAATGAAATTATAGTAGAAACAAAACTAAGAATTCAGGAACTTTTTATATCTAGTTTTGTTCCACCAATAGTTTATCTGAATTCTAGTAATTGGAGAAGGAAATTGCTGGTATATAGGATTCTTAGATAGTTCAGTGTTAGGACACGTGATTGGATTTTTGTTAAGGTACCCATGGGTAGTGAAAAGAAAAAAAAAACCAATAGGGGATGCTCAGAGTCAGTCATTGACAGCTCATTTGTTTCTAATGTGTTTAGTGTGGCTTAGAAAAGAAGCCTTCTTTCCAGGCTGTACATGTAGAAAATCCAAATTCACACCCCCAAAATCTGTCTGCATTTGTTTTCTACTCAGGGAGACTTATGAGGATAGATCACCCTTCTGAAGAACACCTATATTCATACCCTATCCCTTTCCTTTGCCACCTGACACCCATCTCCAAAATCCCAAAGAAAGAATCTTGACTGCCACAGATCAAGCTTGTAAGCATCTCCAGAAAGGCCATGTGAAATTACATTTATTCCAGAAGAAACAGGTTTATGATTTTAGTGCCACACTTAAATATTGGGCTTCCAAATAACCATGGTGTAAATATGGGACAGGAATTAGATTTATTACTGTATGAATGTTTCTGCTTGCTGGCCTACTTTATTCCCTCCTTTCCCAAGGGAAGACTCTAACTTCTACACATAAGAGTTGAGTTGTTTGAAAATCATAAATGCATATAAAGTAATAATATGATATGCACTTGATCATGAACCATAGTTACCCCCACATTGCCCCCACCCCGGTCTCTTGATTCTTCTGTATTATGCCCCTAACTAACATAATTAACTATATATGATTATGAAATTTCCAGAATTAAATGATTGCATACATAATATTCGACTTCTCGGGGGGTAAAAAGTATGCTACAGTGTTGATTGTCTCCTCAGATCCCTTCCTATCTTCCCTCTCTCTCCATCCCCCTGCCACTGCCCACCCCCAATATCTATGGTTCTCCTAGATTATGTGTTGCTATGCCATTGGTGGGTTCAAAACATGAGTTTGACTACAATTCACCCAAGCCTGGGTTTAACTCCAGCATCCACAAATTAGTGAAAACATTCAACCCTTGACTCTCTGGGTTTGGCTAACTTCAATCAGTATGAGTTCTTCCATTGCTATCCACTTACCTTCAAAGGGTGCAATATCACTGTTTCTAACAGCTGAGTAAAACGCCACAGTTCCATTGAGTATACACACACACACACACACACACACACACACACACATATATATATATAGATCTATCTATACACATATAGATATATAGATAGATATAGATATAGATATAGATGATATAGATATAGATATCACAGCTTTTGGATCCACTCATCCAGTGAGGGGCATCTGGGTTGATTCCATAATTTAGCTATTGTAAACTGAGCTGCTATGAACATTGATTTTGCTATGTCGCTATAATGTGACTCTAACTTCTTATATAATTTGGAACTGATGGAACAAGATTCTAGGAGACAATAGAGGCAAGGATAAAAAACTTGATTACAAAGTCTAAATCAATCAATATAATAAAGAGTTGGGAGTAAAGGGAGAAAATGAAAAGAAAACTTGGAATGGAAAGAATAATTGGGAATGTGAGTTTCCAAGTCAGTTATGGTAAATGGGGCATTTGAATTGTGTAGTCCTGGATTCCTCAGAAGATAGGTTTAGGCATAAAAGTTATTTTTACTTCCACTGACCACTGGCCAGTGCTTCTCTAAAAGTGATAGTGTAAGTGAACATCTGTGGGACCTCAGGAGATATGGGTTATAATACTCAGTTTATCATTTTATTTGTATTTATTCCTTTCCAATCTTCTTAAGGACAATCCTGTTTCATTTATTTATTTTTTTTATTTCTGGCTATCAATGAATGATTGAATTATTACATCACCTAAGATTCCTATGGTATTTCCAAATCATAAATTTATATTGCAATATTTTTGTTTTATTTAATTTATTTTGGTTTGAGGGATTGATCCCAAGGTGCTTTCACATTGAGCTACATCCCAGTTATTGTATTTATTTTTTTATTTTGATATAGGCTCTTGCTAAATTTTTGAAGCTTTCCCTACGTTGCTTAGCCTGACTATGAACTTATGATCCTCTTGCCTCAGTCTCCCAAATCTCTGAGACTACCAGTCTGTACCACTGCGCCTGGCATAATATCTTAATTATCACTTTCTCTTAAAAGCATTAACATGTTTATGTTACCTAGCATATATATCAAACTATATGTAGTATAGTGAAATATAGCCATAGGTAGATAATATTCAGTTTAAACATCTAATAAGACTATTAGATCATAATTTTTTGTTTTTATTTTTATTTTTTGGTACCAGTGATTGAACCCAGGGGTGCTTTACCACTGAGCCACATGCCCAGCCTTATTTATTTATTTATTTATTTATTTATTTATTTGAGACAAGTTTTCATAAGTTGCTTAGGGCCCCTCTAAATTCCTGAGGCTTACCTCAAACTTGTGGTCCTGCTGCCTCAGCATCCTGAGTCACGGGGATTACAGGCATGCACCATTGCACCTTTCAAGACCTTTTTTCGGTGAGAAGCATTACATTATACCTACTATATGAAAAAAATATAATACATAGATCCTGATATTCAATCTCTAAATCAGTTAAAAAAACATTTTAAATTTTATTATATTCTGAGTCTAAAGAATTCTTGTCATCTTAAAAATAATTTTTAATTAAGAAAACACACTTATGTTGAAATATATTTATTGAGCATTAATTTTTAATAATGAAAAATTGGAAATATCAATAGTATCCTTAAAAGAAAATAATGGTTTAATAAAATTCCTATATCTTTAAGAATAACAAGGAAAATTTTTTAAATATGATGCTGCTGAAGTAGTAAATAAAAAATGAATTATATATAAAAAATCGTAAGTAATTTCAAAAAAACATGTAGAAAATAATATAGCAGAATGATTACTGGTGGTTTAGTGTTCCTGAGACTGCTGCTTTTTCTTTTTTTACAATTCTGTTTTAACTACATTCTTATAATTATATAACTTTTAAAATTAAAAATAACTGTAAGACTCTTATAATAACAAGTAATTAAAAAACATTCAATTCAGTTAATCAAATTAGCATAGACATATCTATTCGTTTAATTAATGTGAATTGAGCACATTCTATTATGAGACAATATTCTAGATGCTTCCCAGAATGCCGGGCTTAGAACCAGCAATCTTTCCTTTGTTAATTTTGAAATAATGAAAAATGACTTACCATATGAAAAGTAACGAGTAATTGCTATGGGAATTTTTGCTAGACTATTAAGATCTTATTTATTGTTTTTTGGAATATAGATGCATATATAAAACTCACATTAAGATATATTTGTTATAATTATGCTCCAAATGATATTTTAGAAGTAAATCAGACTAAAAATGAGTACTAACAGCGTATTTTTGTTACTTCCTTCAAGCAAGTGCTCTACTACTGACCAATAGCACTAGCCCATGTTAACTAGTTCTTCATTCTCCTCACTTGGATGTCTAATAGCATCCAAATCCATGAAGTCCAAAATTGAGCACTTGAGAATTTTTCCAAGGTCTTTCTCATACTCCTTCATTCTACTATCCTAAAGGCTTAGGCCAAAATTCTGGGAGTCAGTCTTATTTTCTTTTTTTATTTTTATCTCTATGTATATATATGTCCTAATATCCATACTAATCTGTTAGCAAATCCTGTTGGATTATCCTGAATCTGACCAGTTCTGTCTACCTCCTCTGGTATCACCCATCTCTCACTTAAAATGTAGTCTCCTTTTAGCAATTTTCATTCTCTTCTCAAATGAGACCTGAGTGATCTTTTTAAAACCTAAGTCAAATACCTCATCACTCCAAAATTCTTAACTGTGCTTCCTATGTCACTCAATGCAAAAGTCGAAGTCCTTCTAATTCCCTCTAAGTCTTCCTGGGACTTGGCTTTCCCATCACCTCTCTGATTTCATTTCCCATTAACTTCCTGATAGTTCGCTCTGCTCTAACATGCTGCTCCAATTGCCATTCTTTTAAGAGCATGCTCTGACTTCAAAGGGTATTTGTACTGTGCCAAGAGTTCATTTCTAATCATCATGTATCTCATCCCCACTCTTCCCTTCTATCTCCCTCAAACACCCACATCTTAGTGAGACCATCCCTGGATGCTCTGCCCCACAACACAATTCCTGCCCCACAAAGTAATTCCCTAACCATCTTCCCTGCCCTTCTTTTCTCCATATTACCTATATAATTATTTTAATATCTAGTACCCTCATCCCACCTGTATAAGCATCATAAAGGCAGCTTATTTTCATCTGTTTTGTATTTTTGCCACATCCCAAATGCCCATAGAGAAGGCTGATTGCTATGGTTTGGATGTGAATTGTCCCCCAAAAGACAATGCAAGAAGGCTTAGAGGTGAAATGATTGGCTTACAAAAGCCTTAATCCAATCCATGAATGAATCTGCTGATAGGGATTAATTGGGTGGTAACTGAAGGCACATAGGGTTTGGTTGGAGGAGGTGGATTCCTGGGGATGTATCTTTTTGAATATGTATTCTGTATGGGGCATGGAGTTTCTCTCTCTGCTTTGTTTCCTGTTGTGATGCCTTGAGCACTGTACTTTCAAGAGCCATTCCTTCCACCATGATGTTCAGCCTCACCTCCATCCCTGAGGATTGGAGCGGGCCTCCTATGGACTGAGACCTCTGAAACGTGAGCCCTCAAATAAACATTTCCTCCAAAATTTTTCTTGTCAGGTCTTTTGGTCACAGAAATGATAAAGCTGACTAAAACACTGATATACAACAAATACTTGTTAAATTAATGAATGAATGATCCATGGAATGACAATAGTAAACTGGAGGAAATTCAAGTAGAAAGAAAAGATCAAGGGATTGTTGGGAGGAAGGAAGGAAGCAAGGAAAGTAAGAAGGGAAAGAGCTTGTTTAGGAACATCAGCAGAATATAGTATAATTTTTCCCCATCAAATGGCTCAATGGGTATTGAAATAAATTAACATTAACCAAGTTTAGTTTAATCCTCTCTACTTATCAACATGTCAAAATATCTTCAGAGACAAGTTGCTTTGTACTGGTAGCTTCTAGAAGTTTTCCCACAACCAAACTGTTCTCATAGCAGCCTGGTTCCAGCTAATGACTAAGTTGTAAAGGGGGCTTTCCAACAATGTCCGGACATGACGTGTGCACTTTTCATTTTCTGAATTCACATTATAGGTAATATGCTTAAGATGATAAGCACAATCATCAGAGGATTTACATTTTCAGTTATTTTAACTGGGCTGGAAAGACTTTTGGAAAATACTCTGTGTATTCAGTTTGAGGCTATAAAATGTGGAAAAATAATTAGAAAATGAGATATTAAAAGTTACACTTAGTTTTGCATCATAACAGGATTACCTGGTAGGATTTTTTACCATGTTTAATAAAAAGCATCTGTTAGATGTAGTATTCTCAAGTAAACATAAATATGACCTTCTATTTCTATTTCTATTTCTGTGTCCTCAGTGACAGTGATTCAGAAGTGCCAGATTCAGAATATAATTCACAGACAATTATGTTCCATATTTGTAAGGAATCTAGTACATAAATCTTTAAATGGAACAGTTTAGCCAACTTTAAAGGAATGAACAGCTGAATGGAATTGTAATGATATAATGTAGGTGCATAAAAATTGAAAGACTTTAGTCATCTTGTAAATTTTCTTCATTTCATATTTATGCTCTCTCCTCTATTTATTGTATCATATATCAAATGATTCTGCTTCCTTGGAAACCCATTTTTATAAGAATAGCATCAGAACTACAGCTATGTAACTCTAGAGGAGGAACTAAAGGATACATGACCTCATATATGCTCCAGATGGCCTTCTATGAATTCTTCCATCGTTGTGAAATGCAAAGAAGCCTTGTGGACATCAGTCAACTGGTGACATTTAAATGTTCACTAACCTAAAATTTTCTTGGGTAAAGGAGGAGTCTGAACAAATGTGCACATTTTGGAAAGCAATACAGTCCAAGCTATTTCACAGGGCTGCTAGTATGCGTCAAACAAAAGTCAGTCACATTGTACCTTCAACCGATCCTTCATCTTGAGTGTCAAATTAAGGTGGTTAATATACCCACTGGCCTTAGAAATAGCTGTTATAAGTGTTGATAAGACTGAATTACTTAAATTGACAATAAATTGTCCCTTTCAATTATTTTGTCAGGATCAGTGAAAGACTCACTACACTTCAAAAGGTAGTGTCTAATGCTATTGCACAAGGAGATGTAGGAAGCATTTAGTATTACCTTTTTTAAAATATATTGATAAAAATCCCAAGATTTGTCTTAAAATTTTAAGATGTTCTGTTTGTGGCTAATAACTACTTTGCATATGCTTTGAGTAACTATTTAGAATATTCATATTTATACCTCTACCACATATTTTGGACTTTAAATTTCACCCATGCATATTTTTATTAGAGATATAAAAATTAGTATCTTATTTGTCAAAGAAAATCTGTGCTATCTTTCTTTATCTATAATAACAATTCATATATGTAAAATATTCATAATTTATAAAGCCATTGTATTATAAAGCAACCATATGGGGGAAAATCATTAAAGTTCATGCACCTCTTTGCATGACTTAAATTTTACTCAAAATTGAAAAGAAAAACATTTTTTATTAAAGTTAATGCAGTGCAGTAAATGGTAGAATTAAAAAGTTATATCCATTTTTAATATAAAAACTAATAAGTGTTGTGTTTGTGTGACTGGTTAAGACTTAGTCACCCACTCCCAGAATGACGTGTCTACACCCACAGAACTTATGATATACTAAAGTAGAAAGTGTAAGATACACTGTGTTATTTATATCATTTTAATCACTGTAACCCTATGTAGTAGTTAGGACAAAATTCAGCAATCCCATTTTTAAAGAGAGGAAGTGAAGATAAAAAGAATTTGGTGGTTACCGTAAAACCTTGAGTTATCAAACATGAGACTCAGTATTAGGCCTTTGAACTATAATCTAAATCTCATTCCTGAATTCCATGCTTGCTTTGTGAAGGACAAAGAACCATAAGGAAGAAGTGGTTGAAACACAGACAACAGTGGACCTAAATCCTCAAACCAGGAATTAAGGTTCTTTCCTAATTCTAATACACATTTTTTTCTGATTTATTTATTATTTAAATTCATTTCAGTAAATTTCATCAGTAGGGAAATTTTAATATTGCTCAGTTGCCTAAAGGATCCATCATGAATTACTCATGAGAAATATCTATCTATCCGTTTGCCTTTTTAGTTATCTATATGTCTACCAGGAGCAAAGCAAAAGAATCAAAAGCTAAAAGGAAATATCCCCTGACCACAAAAATGACTACAATAAAATTGCTCTCTGTAAGACATTTTGGCCTGGTTTGCTCTGTATTGGATCTTTTAATGAAAACGAAATTCAGTATATTAGCCAAAGAATCGCAACAGCATGTGCAGTTGTTAATTGACAAAAATAAATTCAGCTGGTACATGAACTCATACCATGAACCAAGCTTTATACTTCAACAATTTGTGTGAAACTGAACGAGGCCCACATGGCATAAGAAAACAGTGGATTTTAGAAAAATTGCACCCATCACTGTCATTTGATTTGTATATTTACAGACTTGCATGATTTCATACTTCATGCAGATAAACTCATTACTTAAGGGAGGAGGTTAATGAAGAAACAAAAATAAAATTGTTTAGAAGTTCAATTACTTTGTACATCTGCTAGATAAATATTAAGGCATTGAAGTTCAAAGCAATTTTACAGAAGCATTATTTAAGATGTGAGATTTAATTTTAGTGTTTCTTAAGATAGAAATGTATGAAATTCAAATTTTGGAAACCTTATATTAATGAATAAAAATGACAAAATCAAATGTATACTCAAAAAATCTCTTAACATAGCACATATTGCATCCTTTTGAAAGACTGGATTATGTTACAGATACCATGTAAATAAAAAGTGTCATTTTGCCCATTATTCTAATTTTGATCCTTGCCAGAAAATCCAGAAGAAATATTTTTTAAATGAAAATAAAACATATATGAAATAAATCTTTACATTTTCAATTCTATTTTCTCACTTTACTAAATATGTTACATGTGTTCTATTATATTAAAACAAGTAAATAGATAATTTTATCTACATTTCATACAAGTAAGTCAGCATTTAGATCAGTTAAGTTAGCCCCAAATCCCACATTATGATTGGTATTTGATCCCAGGTCTATACCACTTCTCTTTATCAATGCTTGCTATATTTTTGTGTAAATGAGCATTGGGGATTTTTAAATAGCATCCCAACTATACTTTTAGGCATAAAAAGCAGCATAGAATTATTAAATCTATTTGGCAGACCCTATTGGTGACCCTAGCCTCACCTGCTGGTGTTTGCATCCTAGTGTGGCTCCCTCCCCTTGAGTGTGGGTGGGATCTGTGACTGGTTTCTGACATGTATTACATGAAAAAGGTGATAAGATGTCCCTCTTAATGATTAATCACTTTGAATAAAGTAGCCATCTTCCTTTAGATCTGCTCCTGGCTGAGTCAATGAAGTGGACATGTTGGGAAAGGCCACAGGGCCAGGAACTGATGATGGCCTGTAGGATCTGAGGGCAGTCTGCACTGATGGCTGACAACCGGAAAGTCAGGGTCTTCAGTTATACACTGACATGGAAATCAATTCTGCAACAATTTGACTCAACTTGAAAGCAGATATTTTCCCATTTGAGCTTCCAGATGAAAGGTATTGAGTCAGTGTGTTGACTGCAACCTGTTGAAAACTTGAATAAACTTATTCAGCTAGGTCAGGACACCTGTTCTACAGAGACTATGAGGAAATAAGTGCGGTTTTAACCGCTGATATTATGGTAATTTTTAATGAAATAATATAAAACTAATTCTCTGGATGGGAAACAGAATTGACATGCATGTTTCAGAAGGGAAAGAAGACATCTCTATTTCAGTTCACCCGCATCTGAATTATATCTGTATACATTCTCCATCTCTGAGAAATTTTTTAGACTTTTGGGGTTACCTCAACTGTTTTGGCCTTAAGGTTTAGAGCAATTCCCAAAATGAGTAATAAGAAGAGTGCCATTGTTCATAGAGTGTAGAAGTTTTCTTTCACTTGAGTTAAAGTATTTTTATTCTGAAAATAAGAAATCATCTCCTGAGTCGTTATTATTCAACATCAAATATGCACTATTTGAATTGAGATTTTACCAGCTCATTAGAAAAAATAACAATATTCTTTTATTTTTCTTATTGTCCCTTGATTTTCTTGGGTGCCCTTTATAAAAAGTCAAGACATACCGAGGGAAAACAAGCTGAATATCAGAGACTTTGGAGTCATGTTACATAACTTCAGAGACTAGTAAATGTCAGCAAATCATCTGAAACAAAGGTTTAGAGTATTAGGAAATGGCATTTCTTTGGTTGATAAATTGTGAACAATGTTTCAAAGGAATTCAGCCAGATGTATTGACATGCATTGTAGAGTTTGCTGATTTATTTTTTTTTTTAGCAACTTTATTTAGTTTTTCACATGGCCTTCGTTGCTCCAACACTTAGTTGTGTATGTGGTGCTGGGGTTTGAACCCAGGTCCTCGTGCTTGCCAGACAAGCGCCAAAACCACTGAGCCACCGCTCCAGCCCCTGCTGATTTATTATATACAGTTTCTATCACTGCCATAACAAACCACAGAGTTAGCACCCTAAAACAACACAAATTCATTATCTTACACTGCTGTAGGTAAGATATCCACTAGATTTTTTGTTCTGAGTCCCACAAAGTCCAAATCAGAATGTCATCAAGGCTGTTTTCTCTGGAAATCCAAGGGAAGAAACTATTTCCTGGCTTAGTTAGAACCTTTTCCATTGGGAGACTTCATTCCCGTGGGATTGTGCAACCGAGCCTCCCATTTCCTTGCTGGCTGTTAAAGGGAATCTTCAGTCCAGTGGCTGACCATATTCCTTTACTCTACAACACTTCCCTCTGTCTTCAGAACCAGCAAAGTGCCTCAGGTCTTTCTCATGGTGCCAATTCCTTGTTTCATCTCTCCCCTGCCATTCTCTCAGGCTGCATCTCTCTGGCTATTGTCACAGAAATTTCTGTTTCTAGGTGCTCACATGACTGGATCATGTGTACTTGGATAAACTAGGATAATCTCTCCTTCTGGTGTTCTGAAATTTGTCTCATGTCTGCAGTGTAAACACAACACATTCACGGGTTTGGGAGATCAGGGAGTAGGCACATTCAGAGGGTCATGATTCTTTCTACCACATTATTCTTTAGGTAAATTAAGATATAACTTGATAACAGAAATTATAAATAGCTACATAAAACCAGAAACATCTTTAAATTGGAGGAAATAGTGTCTCAAAGGAGTACTGGGTGCACAATGTAAAATCTTGGTTTAGAATTGATCAAATCAGTCTGGAGTAGGGCACACAATTTTGATTACACATAATAACAAAAGTTCATAGCAGAAAAGCATATCACTTCTTTATTAAAAATAATCATTATTCCTGGAGATAATTGCAATATCCAGAATATTTACACATTTTATACACATTTTATATTATTTTGTTAAAATCGTGTAAGGTTGTTCAAAAATAAAAAAAAAAAAATAATCATTATTTCTTTTATTTAGCGAAAACTCTAATATAGTACAAGTTTTATTGACTATAGTTCTCATGATGTACATTAGATCTCTGGATACTTTCATCCTACTTATTGGTTATGTTGTATCTTTTGACCTATATGTCCCCTTTCACACACACACACTCTCATAACCATTGTTGTATTTTATTCTCATTTCTGTATATTTGACTTTTTGTGGGATTTTTTTTTGGGTGGGGGGTTGTTCTGATTTTTTAGATTCCACATGTAAGTGATATGCAATATTTTCATTTCTGTGTCTGGTTTATTTCGTTTAGCGTACATTTTCAGCTCCATCCATGGCCTGCTTGTGTAATATTTTTGTTTGCTCTGGTTTATTAATAATTTTCTATCTGTTATTAAGTCTTGGATTGCGTTGCTACCAATATCAGGAAAAATGGAGGTTTTACCCAACTTGTGCATTGTTTGAAAGTTAAAACATTGATTATACTGTAGCTTGACTCCCTAATATATATTTTTATAATTCTGGTTTTCAGATATGTAAGTTCTCAGTTCTATGTCCAAGTAAACTATTTTGCCAAGATTGAATGATCATATTACATTAAAACTTGTATTTCTCTTGAGAACTTTCTTTTTTAATTTTATTTTTAATTAATGTTTATTAAGTATACCTTTTAATTGGGTTCAGTATGATATTTTAACACATGCATACAGCATGCCCAGTTCAAATCCAGTCTCTCTTTATCTACTCTCACATCTCTTACCTACTGGCAGTAATTACTATTTTATATTCAAGCCAACATTGTTTTTTTAACTTCTACAGTTGAGAGAGAAATTTCAGAACTTGTCTTTCTGTTCATGACTTATTTCACTTAACATAATATCCTCCAGTCCCATTAATTCTGCTGCAAAGATAGGATTTTATTCTTCTTTATAGCTGAATAACATTCTATTATATATATCACATTTTCCTTATATCATTCATACATTGGTAGTTTACTATTAAAATCTTGGTTTAGATCCCACTAAAAGTAAGGCATACAACCTTTATTATATTTAAAAACAGAAGTTCAAAGCAGAAAATCATACAATCTCCTACACCATTTTTTTCTTTCTTGTCCTGAGGCCAAGTCTATCTCTTGTTACAAAACTTCATAAGCATTTTATTTTACTTTTAAAATATAGTTGTCTAAAAATGACATTTTCTGCTATTTTTAACTATTCACTCTGAAAATTTAGTTTGCTAACTTCTTTTTTAAAAATATATGCAATATAGAATTTTAAATTATAATTATTTCAAACTGTTTCATGTATGTATAAAGTATAAACTATATGTATAAAGTACATACACAATGTTGTGTAACCATCACCACTATTTCTATGTATTTTTATCATCTCAAAAGGAAACATTGCCCATTGAGCAAAAACTCCACATTTTATTCCCTGTTCTTAGACTCTAGCAACCTCTATTATATCTTATGCCCCTAAAATTTGCCTTTATAGAAACCTGCTTTAAATGGTAGCATGCAATAATTTTTCTTTTGTATCTGTATATTTCAGTTTGCATAACGTTTTCCAAGTCAATCCATATTGTTGAATGTATCAAAATATTTTTATTGCTAAATAACATTTCATTGTATGTTTATGCCACATTTTGCTAATCCATTTGTTTGTAGATGGATATTTGGTTCACTTCCACCTTTTTCTTATAGTGAATGATGCTATAAACATGAGTGTACAAACATGTTTTTGAGACTCTATTTCAATTTTTGAGGTATATACCCAGAAGAGAAATTACTGGATAATGTGGTAAATTATATGTTATTTTTAAGGAACTGTTTTTCATTTTATACCATTATATTGGACCATTCTGTTTCTACCAATAATATGCAGGGATTCCAATTTCTTTATATCCTTGCCAGTACTTGGATACTTTCGTTTTGTGCCTTTTTCTTTTTTGATAAAAGCTATGCTAATCAATGTGAAATGATGCCTGGCAGTGGTTTTTATTTTCATTTCACTAATGATTAGTGCTGTAGTCTGAATATTTACAATATCCCCAAATTCGTGTGTTGAAACTTTACCACCAATGTGGTATTAGTAAGAAATGGGCTTTTGAGGAATGATTAAGTCATAAGGGCTTCATCCTCATGAATGGAATTGTTATTCAGAAAGAAAGGAATTTGAAAGCATGATTGTTCCTTCCACTTTTTGAGGACACACAGAGAATACCGCATATGCAATAGAGAGCTCCCATTAGGTATAAAATCTGCTGGTGCTTTGGACTTTCCAACCTCCATAATTGGGAGGATTAAATTTCTGTTGTTTATAAATTACATAGCCTAAGGTATTTTTCTATAGCAGCCTGAAAAGACTGAGATAATTAGTGAATTGTCGAATGTCTTCTCATGTGTTTGTTGTCTATCTGGATATCTTCTTTGGAGAAATATCTATTCAAATCCTTTGCTTATATTTTTAATTAAATGTGCTTCTTTGTTGTTGAATTCTATGAGTTCTTCATTCTTAATACTAAACCTTTATCAGATATATTATTTGCAAAAATTTTCTATTACACTGAGTTATCTTTCTCTTGATAGTATTCTTGGATTTTGCAAATGTTTTTAATTTACAAGAAGTCAAATTTATCTATTTTTTCTTTTGTTGCATGTATTTCTGGTGACATAATAACAAGACTGTTGCCAAATCCAAGAAAATAAAAAATATCTCCTATGAGTTTTTTTTTCTAAGAGTTTTACAGTTTTCAGTTCTTGAGTTGAGGTCTTTGATCCATTTTGAGTTTTCTTCACTTTCAGGCATATCATTTACTGAACCATATTTTAAGATTTCAATTCAGATAGCAAAGCATTTACATTATTATTGTTTGTAATGGACTGGCACAAGAAAGGAATTCTTCTGTTTCAAAAGAAAATCTAGTGATGAATAATATTTGATTGTTTTGTATTGTTTTATTCATTAAAATATTACAGAATGAAGATATAGACAATGTATAACTGTAGCCATCCAACTTCTCCTTATATGATTTTGAGATGAACAAACAGAAATCCAGAAGGCTAAATTTTCTTCTGCTCAATAGGAAATTTGTTAAATTTGTGTATTTGTTATCATGTAATTAAGAATTTGTCTGACTGCCCATCAAAGGTAACTATTTTAGTCAGCTTCCCATTACTACAATGAAATAATGTGAAGCAAATAACTTATAAAGAGAAAAGAATCATTTTGGCTCACAGTATTGGAGTTTTGAGTTCAAGATGGAGTGGCCCAACTGCTTCGGGCCTCTGGTGAGGTCAGGACATCACAGAGAGAATGCATGGTGGAGCAAATATCTCACTCATGATCCAGGAAACAAAGAGAAGAGTGAAGTCTCACAGTCACCCTCAGGGAAAGGACCTAAGGATCTTCCACTAGACTCTGCATCTCCAAAGTTTCATCATCTCCCAACAGCACTGCCCAAAAACTAAGCCATTAATAACATAGACATTTAGGGGACACTTATACAAACTATAGTAGTAATCTTTTAACCCTTTGAATTTGTGAAATGGGCATATTTTGGTATCTATGTAGAGCAAAGAAAGCAATGCCACCAACCATAAAAAGGAATACAAAGTTATCATTTGGGGAGCACTATGGATTGGATTTTGTGTGTCCCCAAGTTCATATGTTGAAGTCCTAATTGTTGAGGTAATGGTACTAAGGGGTGGGACTGTTGGAAAATGAGTAGGTCATTAGAGTGCAGAGCTTATGAAGGCATTACTGTCATTTGCAAAGAAAACCAAGACTTGAAGAAAGAAGAATGTGGAAGCATGGTCCAATGCGGCTGAAAACACCAGGAGCCACAGCACAGCTTGCTGAAAGGTCTCTAGGTGAGAGACTTTATGAGTGCATTAGAGGAAAAAGACCCACCCATTGGGAAATTTGAAGGACAGATTAGTGGAAATAAAGAACAACAAATGAAAGAGCTGAGATACAATCAAGGGCTCAAACAGAACACAGTCTCAGACTATATGTGAATATATGATGTCTTGAAGGCTAGGGGAATCTAAGAGCATTTTTGGAATTGTCCAGGCTTGTGCAGGAACTTGAAAGTAGATAAAAATTCATGGGAGACACGAAGGAAGGCTCTACGCAGGGGAACAATGTGATGGTCACACAAACTGCTCATCAATTTTCAGAAAAGCTTCATGGTGTGAGAATGTGGAGGGACAAACAGCAAGAGAAATGGTTCTATTTCTTTAGAATTTCTCAAGAGAGTTTTAAACTAAGTTAAACTATAAAAGTTAGATAGCCAAAGGAATGAATTGTGGCACAATGCCATGTTTTTCTCCTTTTTTATTGTATAAAACACAGAATCAAAAAGGGAAAATCATATGCGACAAAATGTGTCACTTAAACTCACCACACAAAGACATAACTAAGTTTATTTCATTTCCATTTATTATTACTTATAGGCTAACATTTTATTTTTAATTACTATAGTAATATATATGTATGGTATAAAGCTTATTTTAAAAAGATAACATATAGAAACAAAATCATTCACAGTACTTCCATACAAAGATAAAAGCCATTGTAGATCATAATTTTTTGGATAAAATTTCTTCCAGTCCATGCACTTTTTACACAACTGAGATATCATAAATAGATATATAGAGTTCTCTTTAATTATATAAATTTATAAGAAGTTTCCCATGTTTTTTTTTAATAGAGAAGGACAGTGAGAGAGAGAGAGAGAGAGAGAATCAATTTTTATTGAGTTTTCCACATGGCTTTTATTGCTCTGACACTTAGTTGTGTATGTGGATGCTGGGGTTTGAACCAGTGTTCTTGCGCATGCCAGGCAAGCGCCATAACTGCCAAACCACCACTCCAGCCCCTTTTCCATGTTTCTAAGGGAGTCTCATGAAACATACCCGATAACTATATTTAACCATTTGCCTGTTATTATATAGTGTTTGAATTTATTTTCACAATTCCAAATAATGTTTATATGCTTAAATCATTGTATACTTTGCATATTATTAACTTTTCGTAAGTGTCTATAGAATCAGTGAATGTAAACGATATGTCTTATTTTAAAAACTAACTTCTTTAGAAAACTCACAAAATATTTTTATATAGTTTAATGAATAGAAAAGAAGCAAACCATTACTACCATACAAAGAAAAGGAAGGCTAGTTTTCTCCTCCTGGGGTCTCTGGCATTATAATGTTAGAACATGTTGGTGGAAAATCATTTTGTGAAAGCATTTTATTTGTTCAGTTGAGCTGATGAAATAGAATCAGAATGATTATATCAGGTATCTGGATTCCTGAAACAGTGGTGTGTATCCACAGTGATGTGTGCAACTAAAATAAAATATGACTTAAAGTAGCATTAAGAACAAAAAGCACACTCTGTCAAGAAGGCATCCCTGGAAGATGACTTGTCCGGAATCTGTTTCTGCCTCCCAAACTCTGGAACTGAAATGAGTTTCCTTTTATTCAAAACTCAATGTAAATTTCATAATAAAAGATAGTATGAGTGGATATATGGATAGATAGATGACAGATGTTAGATAGATATAGAAGACAGATAGATAGAGTGATATAATTTTCTGTGTAAACTTGGTTAGGCTAAACTTGTCCAGTTATTTGGTCTAAGAACCATCTACACATTGTTGTGAAGGTATTTTGTAGACACAACAATGAAATGCATAGACTAAAGGAGCAGATTACTGTCTGTAATGTGTTCAGGCTTATGCAATCAGTTGAAGGCATTGTCTTAGTCCCCTTGTGCTAATATAACAAAATACCTTAGATTGGGTAGCTTAAAACAACAGAAATTTATTTTTCATTGTTCTACAGGGTAAGAAGTTTAAGGTCAAGAGATTGACAGATGCTATCTGATGATGATTCTCTTTCACATAAATGATACTTTCTGGTGATGTTCTTGGACGGCAGAGTGTTTCCAGCTCATTCTCCGTGATCTTTTTTTTTTTTTTTTTTTAAGGGCAATAATGTGGAGCCATTATGACCTAATTACCTTCCAAGACCCCACCTTCTATCACTATCACATTGAGGATTAGGTTTTAAGACATGAATTTGTGAGGGACACAAACATTCACAACCTCTCCAGGATTTAAGAGGAAAAACTGACATCCCCTAAAAAAGAAGGCAACCTGCCTCCAGGCAAACTTTGGACTGAAGAGGGTGACATAAACTCACACTAGAATTTTCAGCCTCTGAGCTTGCCTTACAAATTTCAGACTTGATAGCCTAATTTTTAAAAATATATCTTAGATGGATAGATAGAAAGTGGATGGAGACATGTTTTGTTAGATCAGGTAGGGCTGCTTCCAAGTCCTGAAAGAGCATTGGAGTAATCAACAAAATACAGGGATTTAAGTTCTGGCTCCACATTTACTATTTGTGTGGCCCAGAAAAATCTTTTAACCTTTCTGAGTTAGAGTTTCCTCATCTATAAAATAAGTTATTTCTTCTTTGCCTGTCTTGCCAGGAAGTTATGAAAAATAGTGATAATATTGTGCATAATGGTGAATACTTATTGAGTGCTATGAGACACATAGCAGTAATCACTTTGCACACATTATGTCATTTAATATTTACCACATCTTCAAGTAGATAATATTATTACCCTGATTTTATGGACAAAAGTTTCATCTCAGATATCATTTTCCTAGAAAAATCATTCTTAATCATCTTACCTAAAGTAATATCCTCTATGCAACTCTCAGTCATCAATCTGTTTAAAATCTTAAGAGCATTAATCAAAATCAAGCATTGCCTTGCTTAAATGACTTATTTCCATTTCACTATTGACCTGGTGGAGAGTTAATAGGGATGTATGAATGAATAAATGAATGAACAAAACTTGTTTGGGGAGATGTAGGTAACTGTGATAATCACACTTATGTAACCATGAACAATTTAAAAATAAAAGCTCTGAAGACGAATGTTACTGTATCAGAACCTCAAAGACTCATTCCTACTCTCCCTGAGCACTGGCTCCCACCTCCCCTGTCCTAAGGAACCCAAGAGCTGTGCAGCCAGGCTACAGAAGGAAGCTGCACTTCTTAGAAATATAGCAGCCTCCTGGATACTGTCCCGGACTCCCAGTAGATATCTGATCCTGTGAATGGTACTGAATCCTACATGTACAGTTTTTGTTTTTCTTTACATACATACTTGTGATAAAAATTCATTTTATAGAATAGGGACAGAAGAGATTAACAACAGTAACTGGTAATAAAACAGTCATAATAAAAGTATTTGAATGTGGTCACTCACCTTCTCTTTGTGAAGATGTGAGATGATACAATGTCTCCATGATAGGATAAGTGAGGCAGATGAGTCAGTGTTGTGGCATAGTATTGCTCTACTACATATGGGTTACTGGAACACATAGAGCCGAGATATCCTCATAGTTGACCTAAAAACCAAGCTGCTGTTAAGTGACTAACAAGCAGGTAGCAAAACAGAATGGATACCCTGGAGAAGGGATGATTCCCATCCCAGGCAAGGCAGAGAAGATGGCATGAAATATCATCACACTACTCCTCAGACCTCAAACATTTGAAACTCATGAATTGCTTATTTTTGGAAATTTCTATTTAATATTTTTGGACTGTAGTTGATTACAGGTAACTGAAACTGTGGAAGATGAAAACATGGTCAGGGGTTGGAGGATGACTGTATTTTCTCCCTGAGCAGTACTTACTCTAGAAAAGATATTATTTAAGGCAAAACATTCACTTTTTCCCTACTTTATAATAATTGCCCTTTTAATATAACCCAGTTCTTCAGTAAAACAGTTTCCTTGGCTTTGCTACCTTGTGGTTTTGATTTTCTTTGAGGGGCAACAATGATAGAGGAATGAAGGCCTGTTCTACTGTAGTTTTGCAGTAACTCCATGGACAGCGCACCACGTCAGAGAGGAGTCTGCAAGTTGGTCAGTGCTTTCATGAGCAGAGGCCTGGAGGTGCTGAGTGCTGTGCAAGGCAAACCAGTCAAGGCCCAGATACGTTTCCCGCCTGTCTAAGGTGAGCCAACCCTAACCACAGAGGGAGCTGGGGAGGAAGGTGGGAGGAAGATGTCTAAACTGAAGATTTACTGGTGGGGAAACTGATTAGATAGGTCAAAAATTGCCCAGCTTTACATATTAATTACAGAGGAAGGTCTACAACTCTAAAAATTCTTCTTACCATGTGGTGCTTCACTTTTTTCCCCCTAATTGACAGCAAGCATTCCAAAGCTTATTCTCTTTACATACATTTGAATAATGAAGAGAAGAAAATGATATTTCAGAATATTATAAATGAATACCTGCATTTGGCATGGCAATCTCTTCCCAGAGGCCTAATCAGGTTATGATTTCAAAAGGTTCCTTAAGTGGCTCTAGGACGGTGTCTCTACTCTATTTCCATGTTTTATTTCCTGCATGCCTCCTCACTGAAATGGTGTTGCATGCCATCTTCCATAATTAATGTTTTCAGATTCAAATTGTAAGGGATCTCTCATTTCATGTCTCATAGGTTGAATTTTGAAATCCCGTCTAGCAAATTAAGCATTACCTGGTGGACTGGCTGTACTTGATAGTTCTATAAGTGATTATTGGAAATGATTCAATAATCAGGCTCTGATTTGATGTGATGCATATCTCAAGCTTTATGCTCACCTTTCAGTGTCAGAGGAAAGCTTGTGAGCAGCTGTTCTCAGAAGGCTTATTTATCTTTGTGATGACAGCTCATACTTTCATTAGCGCTTCCTTCCCAAACACACTCATACCCAGAATTGCAGAATCATTCCTTTCGCAGCTATTTTATATTACTTGTACATTCATTCTACTATTATTTTTTACATCCTAAGCCCTTCTCCTATTCCTCATTCTATTCTCCATTTTTAAACACAGTACTCATAGAAGGAAAACTATAATTTAATACAATTGCATTGACATACTGTATTTTTACAAGAGTTTAACAAATGTGGAAAGTCCTACCAAATGTGTGTGGTTTCCCAGAGGCCTTAATTATATATTTCATTGTTATTGAACAAAGTGATTTGCTGAAATGAAAGTTTCCCAGTGTTACTGTGAGAATAGTAACCATCTAATTAAAACTCTCCCTAAGGTGCTAGATATCAAGTGCAAATATCTAGGTGGACTCCAGGTAACATCTAGTCCATTCTTTCTCTAATTTTCATTTATCTTACTTTAAACGATGAGGGAAGAGGGATTACTTATTTGTAGAAGTTTACAGAAAGCTATAAAAGTAGCCACCAGAGACCAGGCAAAATAAGTTCCTTAGAACATATAGAAAAAGCACATTTCTGAACAACAACATCCCCTTTAAACAGACCAATAGAAAGACAAAAGTTATAAATGTGAGCATATACTCTGCAAAGAGAAAATGTTTACAAATATGTATCATTCCCAGGATATATCCACATCAACATTTTCAGAAAGTCTTATTAAATATGCCTTAAAATATGTCATTATTGTGACCAATGCTCACCACCTTGGTCCAAAACACTAAATTCATACCTCAATTACATCAATGATCTAATTTCCTTTTCTTCCACCTGTTAATCTCAAAGGTTTTTTTTTTCTTAAATCACTGCAGTGATTCTTTTAAAGCATAAGTTGAAGCAATTTTCAGCTCAATCTTGACAGTTTTTTTTTTTCACTCAAAGTCAAAGCCTTCAATGAATGGCCTAAAACACTTGCTCCATGAAGATCTCTCTGCTTTAACCAGTTATTTAGTGCTGTGTAACGAATCACCCCAAAGGATAAAAGCATCAGCAATCGCTTTATTACAGCTCATGATTCTGGGGTTGATTTAAAAGTTCAGTCAGGTGGTTTCCATTCAAGTTCTTTCATGCATTTCGTCTGATGGTGGCTGGTGAGGCTAGAATCATCTGACAAGTTTTCTAAATAGCAAGTCTTACAATTAACGCTGGCTATCATTGGGTTGTTGGGAACAACCCACAGGTAGCCTCTCCACATAGACTACACTCCAATAGCCTGGCAGCTGTGTGCCAAGGGCAAGCATCCCAGGGCACAAAAGGTAACATTTTGTTAAGTTCTGGACCTACATGCCTGTACAGCGCCACTCTCACCACATGACACATGTATAGACTCAAGGAAGAGGATCTAGGCCTTCTCTCTCAAATGGAGTAGTGTCAGACAACTTGGGAGTCATGTTTTAAAACCACTGTAGCTGGTGACTTCTCAGATCTTTTCTTTGCTTCTCCTCGCTGACATCTCTAGTCCCCCTCACCACCTTTGCTTTTCTTGGGACATACCAAGCATGCTCTTTCCTTTGGTCCTTATACTACTGTTTTACTCTAATCCCATAAATTAAATGGCAGGGCCCTTTCTTCCCTACACACTGCATTCAGTAGTGTTCCTGAAAGCTGAATTTAAAATTCTCCCTTGAAACTATGTTATTTTCTATACTATGTCATTATTATCCTAAAAAAAATTAATCTTAGGGCTGGAGCGGTGGCTCAGCGGTTTTGGCGCTTGCCTGGCAAGCACGAGGACCCGGGTTCAAACCCCAGCACCACGTACACAACTAAGTGTTGGAGCAGCTAAGGCCATGTGAAAAACTCAATAAAGTTGTTTCTCTCTTTCTCTGTCTCTCTCACTGTCCCTCTCTCTTTAAAAAAAAAAAAATTAATCTTACTCTTCTTTTGGTATGCTTAATGGATCAAGTCATTAATGAATATAAAGTGGGTTAAAGGGTTGATTAATCATTGATATTTATAATAATTACTTAAGATTGTGAAAATATCTTTGACTCATCACAAATAAAATTATGTTTGATATTGTATAATCAGTGAGGCAGGAAAGTAATAACTTAATTTTTATAAGTTTTCAATAGGGGCTGGAGCAGTGGCTCAGAGGTTATGGTGCTTGCCTGGTACGCACAAGTGTGTGGATTGAACCCCAGCACCATGTATACAACGAGGTGTTGAAGCAACAAAGGCCACATGAAAAACTAAATAAAATTGATTCTCTCTTTCTCCCTCTCTCATTGTCCCTCTCTCTTAAAAAAAATTCAATAATAGATATTAATGTAAAGAGAGAATATTGGGTAAATAAGTGCTAATAATTTGTAATATCTCTTTCCACATACTTATTTTAGTTCAAATGCCACTGAAATAAACATGTAAAGCTGACTCCCAATAGATGAAAAGTACTTCTTGTATTTATCTATGTATGCTTGAATATCACCTTCAGGATTTTGTGCTAGAAAGTGGTATAATAGTTTGTTCAAAGATACATTTTATTTATCTTTGAACTGATAATAAAAAACATTATAAATGTATGATCATTTTCAGGCTTTCAACAAGGTAACTGAGAAGAAACGCATGCTTTCAGTAAGAAGTATAAAATGTAGGAGGGTTACATACAATGTTACAAAAATGTCCTTTGATGAACAAGGAGGGAGGAAGGGCTAAAACATAATTAAGCTATGTCACTTCTCATGTCCAATTAACCACTAAGTGCTATCTATTCCGTCTCTGGAATCTGTCATTTTTCTCCACCCAAGCACTAGCACCTTGAATTATGTCATCATCATTTTGCAGTCCACTATGTTAACAATTTCCTAAATGGTTTCCAAGACTTCTATCTTGCCCCTTTAAGTTCACTTTTGACACTGTCACTAGAGTAATATTTCTTAAAATGAAAGTGAATGACGCAGTGACACAATTCCCTGCTTAAAGCCCTTCAATAGCTGTCCGTTGGCCTGAGGGAAATAAAAGTATAAACTCCCCAGTGTGACGTCCAGACCATTTTATGACCTGGTTCCTGCTTCCCTCTCCAGCTCCACCTCTTCCCCTTCGCCTTCCCTCCTGCATCAACCACTTACATTCTAGCCATCATGAAGCATGTACAGTCCCCTGAAAGTGTCCTTCTCTTTTTGAACTCTGAAACTTATCACTTGTGATTCCTTCCATCAATGTACCTCTTCACGCCCTCTTTCTTCAGTGGAAATATATAAATGTCCATGAGTTGGAAAGTGAAAATAGAAAATTATGAGTAAGTCAGATGGTTTTAGACAAAGTAGGGATAGTACCAAAACCAGGAAGAACCAATCTGTATGAGAGCTCACACATAATACCCAGGTTGAGAGGAAGTCTGACAGTCCGTTTTTCTGAGCCTTTGCTGGGCTTAGGCTTGGATGTATGTTCCCTTGCTCTCAAGTGGGGATAAATGATTATATTTCCCATATTGTCTCTGGCTTATCACTACTCAAGAAGACTACATGCAAGAAGACTACTCTGGGAAATTTCTCTGTTACGCTGGTTCTTATAGCAAACTACTGGCTAGCAATCAAATCCAGATTGATATTCACCCACTCCTGGAAGACTGTCTTTCCTTTCCCCTGCCTCCTCCCCAGTTTCTCTGTGCTACTCAGTAGCATGTGCTTATCTCTGCAGTAGCATGTGGTCTGTACTGTAAGTTCCTGCTTATTAATTTTCCCCCTCCATTTGCCTACATTTCTTTAAGGACAACTGTCAATGATACTCCATCACCAAGCACAGTGCCTGATACATAGTGGATATTGAATTAATAAAATGAGTGAAGTCCTGAGACTTTGAAGGATATCAAAGTTTGAGACTGTCACTACAGTATACTTATCCTCAAATTGATGGTGTGACGGAGGACAACTTTAAGACAAAACTTCCCTGGATAAGAATGCCTCATATTATTTGGTGAGAACCTGTGGTTACAATATATTAGCTACATTATTTTTAACCTTAATCAGAGTCTACATCCTTGCATTGTTTCCAGTCCCATCATTAACTATGATGCTGGCTGTTATGGTTTGGATGTGAGATGTCCCCCAAAAGCTCATGTGTGAGACAATGAAAGAAGGCTTAGAGGTTAAACGATTGTGTTATGAGAGTTAACCCAATCAGTGAATTAATCCCTGGTAGAGATTAAATTAGTGGTAATTGTAGGCTGCTAGGTGTAGCTGGAGGAGGTAGGACATCATGGGGTGTGCCTTTGGGGCATATATTTTGTATCTGGTGAGTGGAACTCTGTCTGATTTATTATTGAATTGCCCTGAGATACTTTCTTCCACCATGATATTCTGCCTCACCTTGAACCCCAAAGAATGTAATTGGCCATTTATAGACTGAGACCTTTCAAACCGTAAGCCCCCCAATAAAGTGTTCCTCCTCTAAAATTGTTTTTGTTGAGTCTTTTAATCACAGCAATGAAATAACTGACTGAAACATTGGCTGTGGGGTTTTCATAGATGACCTAAATCAGACTGAGGGAGTTCCCTTTTATCTCTTATTTCTTGAAAGTTTATATTAAAATGGATATTAAATTTTATCAAATGTCTGTTCTGACACTATTAAGATTATTTTATATTTTCTTCTTAATATGGTGAGTAAAGTTGGTAAAAATTTTAGCACCAATCTAATTTAGCATTCCTGAGATTAACTGTACTTGATCATGACGAATTATACTTCTTACTGCCTAATTTAATTTGCTAATATTTTGTTGAGAAATTAGAATCTATATAGAATTTTCTGATTTGGAGAGTTCTACTGATACCAGTTTATGTGAAGACTCTTTCCTGTCTGCACCAAGATTATATTAGGTCATCAAATTTTCTAAGTTATATGTCACTTTTTTTTACTCTTAGTCACTTCGTTTTTCTGTATCCTTTCTCTTTCTTGCTATTATCTTATGCTGTTAAACTTTTCTCTAGAAGATGTCACGTATTTCTCATACTTATTTTAAAGACTAAAAATTTCTACACCTGAGTCATCTCTAAATTTTCATTGACACTTTATTCTTTACTCTATTTTCCTGTCTTAATGTGTCACAGAGGTTTTGCTCATATGATAATTATTGAATGCAAAATCACGCAAAAATAGTATTACATTAAATAAATATCCTTTTCTACCCAGAAAAGTTTGTTCCTCTTTTCCATTCGTTTGCTGATGTGGTGGCCTGCATTAATGTAACTTGTGTTTGACTTTGTTCTGAGTTTTATTGTACATCTAATTAGATTCAGTTAGCCACACATTTTAAATTATTTGAGGGCAACATGAATACATTTCCGTCAGAATAATCCGAAAAGCTAGAAATTCAATGGAACTGTTTCTGAAAAATAGCATTGTGGTTTGGAGAAGAGCTTTGAAGATGCAATACACTTTTAACATTCTAACTGTAGAATTAATTTTAATTCTTTAAGCGTACTCAGGGTGTCTGAAAAATAAATAAGAAAATCTTTTGTGCCAATTTTGTTAAAATTAACGTAGCTAGAAGGTAAAATAATACCACAAGTATAATAAAGTAGTACAGACATAATGGTTTTCATCCGTTCATTAGCAAATGATCAATTTGATTATTTCTATTATTTTGCTACTATAAATAAAGCTGCTATAAACATTCATAAAAAAAGATACCGATTTCCTCATGTGTATGATATAACCTAAAAAAAGTTAATGGTAGATTTCAAACAGTGACAGTCTCTTTGGACTATGTGCTACAACCTAAGGCAATTTTTGAAAAGGGCAATATATTCTAATCAGCAATTCATTCTGGCTTGAGTGAGGCCTGAGATTCAGTATTTCTACTGAGCTCTCGAGTTATGCTGACCCTTGGATTATAACTTCAGTAATAATGGTTTATTCTCCTAGTACTAAAATCTGAATCGATGACTCCCTCTTATGGTGGCTAGCTTCCAAGATAACCCCACTGATCTATACATCCTGGTATTCTATATAGACAATTAAAGCCCCAGATTTATTCTATATGATCAAGCAAATTTTTCAGAAGTGAGGGTATGTCATATGCAAGAGTAGGTTACCAAATATACTGTAGCTGCTGTCTTGCTTAATCTCTTTTTCTATTTCAGACCACATATTCTGTTAGATACTAACTGCCATATCAGGAACATTCCTGTGAAGAGACCAATGTGAAAACCAACTAAGAACTATGGATAACTGAGGATGAGGAATGAAATGTGATTGAAAGTAGATCCTCCAATGCTGTTCAAAAACCATAATTCCAGATAAATTACAAGAAATCCAGAGTTATAATCACCCAACTAAAGTACTCTTAGATTCCTGACCCTCAGGAACTATTAGGAAACAGTTTTAACTTGGGGAATACTTCTGGAATAAGCAGAGAACCAATATAACTAGCTTAACTTCCCTATTTTTTATTGAGAGATTACAGAACAACCATAAAAGTTTTTAATAAAATAATATAAAATGTGTATATATTCTGGATATTAGAATTACCCCCAGGAGTGCCCCTCCCAATTGCCCATCCTTATCCCTCGCTTCCCCTTCCCACAATATCTCTAAAATAGTATTATGTTGTATAACATTACACCTTATCTGGATTTAACACATGATACTAGATGACCTCTCTCAATGGCCAGGGTCTAGTTCCAGCCTCCACAGATGAGTGAAGACATTCGACTCTTGGTTCTCTGGGTTAAGCTGATTTTACTCAGCATAATTTCTTCCATAGCCATCCATTTACCTTCAAAGGCTGCAATATCATTTCTTCTAATTGTTGTGTAGAATTCCATGGTATAAATGTATCACAATTTTTGGATCCATTCATCCAGTGAGGGACATCTGGGTTGTTTCCATAGCCTAGCAATAGTAAATTGAGCTGCTATGAACATAGATATTGCTGTGTCACTATAATGAGCTGATTCTAAATCCCCGGGAAAAATACCCAGTAGTGGAATAGAAGGATCGTATGTTGGGCTCATCCCTAGTGGTTTTAAATTTCCCTGTTTTAAACTCAGTGAGTTGTAAAGTATCTAGATTACTACTTTTCACTTTGTGCACTACAGAAATAAGTTCAATTGTTAGCTCTTAGTGCCAGTGCATGTGTCCTTATATGGAAAAAGGGATTTTGGAAAAACAGAAAAATTTGTATGGGAGCATTTTGAACTAGGTTGGTCTCTAAATATTGTGCCTAGTGTACTTATAAGGAGATATACAGGGAAGAAGGCCATGTGACAATAAAGTCAGAGAGACGAAACAGTGACACAGTTGTAATTCAAACAATACCAAGGATTGCAAGCAATTACAGCAGCTAGGAAGAGCCAAGAAAAAATTCTCCCCCAAAGCTTTCAGAAGCAGTATGGCTCTGACAGTGCCTTCATGTTGGACTTCTAGCCTTTAGAACTAAGAGAGGATAATTTTTTGTTATATTAACCCACACAGGTTGTGGTAATTTGTTATGGTAACTCTAGGAAATGATTACAGTTTCCAACAGAATGATCTGTGAAACATCTAAAAATATCTATATATACTAAATCCCTGTTGAAAAGATCTAACGAATGAGACCCAAACGTGGGGCTGAGGTATATGCAAAATTAACTCCAAAGCTTATAATGCATTTTTAAGCTTTAGAACCTTACTGAACTAGATGACTTTTAAGGCTTACTTCCAAATTCAGCGATTTTAAGTCCTGGTGGAAATTTTTCAGTGTATTAATTTATAGCATTCTCATTATTATTTATGCAAGCACATAAAAGCCATTTGTATTTGTTTTCATGAATACATGCACAAACCTAATTAACTATTTTGCACATTGACATTCTAGGTGTCGAGTTGTTCACATTAAATGTTTGTTTTGGAGTTAACAACAGTTTAAAGACAACTACACTTATATTTTTAAAGATTTATAATTATCCTAAACAAGAGCAGCATATGGTTTTGCTCCTATAAGTGCTCCACAAAGAATAACTGCCTGCATGTTGCTGCATTTTTTGATTGTGTGATAAAGTGGGAAATTATCAGAATCTGGCTCCCTAGCTTTTGCTAAAATAATTACTGAAAAATAGAACAGATGTTCGATATAAATAAATTTTATAAACTCAGATATTTGGGGATCTTCTGTGGATTCTAGGCACCACTTTTGGAGAAGTGTTCATGAGGGCCTCAGTGAAAAAATTATTTTTGACTTTTTCAAGTCAGTACAGTTATGTGAATTTCTCCCCCAAAAGTTCATAGCAACATAGAATGAGAATATCATTATTTTTATCTGGCACTTGGAGAAAAAATAAGCTTTTTTTTTGTATAATCAGAGACTCACCATCTTAAATTACTTCCAAAATAATGTTGCTCTTTTTTTCTGTTCTTTATTTGCAATTACCAAAGCACAGGAAGCAAAGTTTCCCTTTGAAAATAGAGACTGTCAAATTTGTTTATATGCCTTTTGAAAGAATTGATGCCAATAATATGTGATCACACAAATCTCGATGTGCATGGCTTGGTGAGAAAGGTTCCACTTCCACTGATTCGTCACTTTTACCAAAGAGGATTAGGACAGTTGACAAGAGCCATTTCTAAGGAATTTAATTTAGAACAGCTACCAACACTAAACAGAGAGTAATTCTGATAAAGTATGATAAGTATTCACAGAAATGGGGAGAAGCCTATGACTATGTTTTTAAACTTCAGACACTTACTAGAGGGCAACTCTGGATTTATGATGATTTCTACTTACCCAGGAGGGAGTTGGCATGCTGCAAAAGATGTGATTCACATGTGGGCTTCAATTAAGGCCATCAAAGAGCATCAAGGGAACAAATACAGAAGTAGGAAGGTAATTAGAACTTATTCTTAACATTTCTTAATTAACATATCTTTATCAGCAGCAGATGGCAGGTGAGAAGAAATTTTGGGGAATATCCACTTTTTCAACATTACCTCATTAAGAAGCCTTTCTTAGCTATCAGGACAAACATTGAAATCATCATATTTTCCCAGGTCAATATTAACTCAGAAGCTGTAATGAAGTCTGTTTCCCTTCTGTCTATCATTTACTCTAGCTGCTTCCATCTGTTCTAAGGTGAAAAGATGAACTATTCAATAATTCCAGTCCAGGTTGCACATTCAGGGGCCCCTAGCAACTCGTGAATGCTACATCTTGTTGGATAACTTTTAAGGGACAACCATCCTCACTATGACTTTGAGACAAACCTGGGACAAAGAAAATGGGCTCTAATATGTCACATGATCATTACTTCATGGCAAGGCAACTTGATGCAAAACAATAAGGAAGCAAAATACTACTGCTAACTATTCTTCTTGAATGCTGTGCTATTTGGAATAAGGAAATCAACCCAGGCTAGTGTAAGACCAGTGCTGAGTAATGAAGATTTATGTATACCTGTTCACTAATCATACTCAGTTGTCTCTAGATAGGATGATAATTTTGCCTAAAATTCTCTTTAATGCCTTTGAAATACACGTCTAATAAATATCCCTTAAAATGTCCCTAAAACATCTTGATTACTTTGAGAACTTCTCTTGTATAAAGCATGTCAGTTACTCTAGGGCAGTGATTTTCAAAATGTAGCTTCCAAACCAGTAGCTTCAGCACAACCTGGGGTAACTTGCTGGAAATGCAGATGCTCAGTTCCTACTGCACATCCACTGAATCAGAAATTCTTGGTATAGGTGTCAGATATATATGTGTTTTAATAAGCTCTCTAGTATTTATCATGCAAACTGAAGTTTGGTTATGATATTAGAAATGGATAGCAGTTACTGAAAGATGTCACAAACCATACTGGATCTTGGACAAGCATTATGTCAACCTTCATAACAATGCAAAAAAAAGCTTTATTATTATCTCCATTGTATAGGTCATAAATTAGAGACTTATAAGTATAAGATAACTTGGTCAAAGTCATAGAGATGAGATAGTAACTGTGTTTCCAACTACATAATGGCCAGTGTGACACTCATAGTTTTAACCACTGAAGAATACTTAAGAATAAAAAATAATACAAGAACTTCTGAAATTTTGTGTGGATACACTGTAGGGACAATAGAAAAGTTAACTGTGGACTCAGAGAAGGTTATAAAATCTTTGCAAGAAAAGCTAGGATCTGAGGATCAATGCTGAGAAAAAATGACTTCTATTAATGGAAACAAAAACTCCCATACTGTAGAATAAAGAAGCCATGTCCCATTTTAGAACTTGACTAAAGATTATGTTAATAAGTGTATTCCAAATTTTCAATTGGAAAGTAAATAATATGGAACTTAAAGTTGATTAGCCATAATCTTAGAAATTGTAACAGTGGTTTCTACATCCCTGCTTCATTCTACCTAGTGACCGCAGGAAGAGTGCATGTATTTCAGTATTGTCTTTAACACATTGTATTTTTGTGCTAAAAATTAGTCGAGAGAGTCATTGTATATCTTCTTAGAAACATTAACTTGCTTTGTGAATTTCCAAGGGAGTTTTAATAGTGAAAATATTCAATAAATTCATGGAATCTTTTATGGATGATCATTATGAGAGACTAGGTAGAGTAATCCATTTTTGGTTGCTACATATGAAGAATTAAGAGCAGGACACAAATATCTATCCAGCTCTGCTGACATCCCTGTTGAATACATCATGTGATGTTGGATGGCAACAGCAGAGAGCTTATGGGAATAGGAGATCATATCGTCAGACAGGAAGTCCAAGACACTGAATGGGATTAGAACCAGGCTTTTGTAATAATCATCTCAAAAGAACTATCCAGTGTCTTACGAAAAATGCTTTAATCCCTTCTGAGAGCACATCCCCCAATGACCTAAATAACTCATTAGGCTCCTCCTCTTAAAATTATATACCATCTCCAGACACCAACACTCTGGAGAGCAAGCCTGTAATACATAATCATTACAGAGACAAACAACATCTGAACCACAGCACTAGAATTCTCTGGAATAAGTGCTAGGACATAATTTTAAAATTAAGTATCAGATACCCTGAGGTATCATTATATACCATTTTCCCACATATACTAGACCTCAGAATCAAGTCAAGTGTTCACTGATGCAAAGAGATAGCATAATGCAGAGGGAAAAGCATTAAGTACAAAACCTGTGCATCTGGACTTGAATCCTGGTCCTGTCACTTTTTGTTTATGTGACTCCAGCAAGATACTTAATGCTCTGTCTCTCAGTTCCCATGACTGGAAAATATGATTTTTAAAGAACAACCTCTTGACATAATTTTGAAGAATAAAATTTGTGAAGTGTTTAGAAGAATATCTGGAATAAAGTAAATACTACTTAAGCATTTATTAAATAATGGAATTAGATTAAGATATTCTATGCTTTTATAATTATGTCAAAATGTATTTACTGTCATGTATAAAGTAAAAAGAACCAATATAAATAATGGAAAAAAATTACAAAAATTCAATGAATTAAGCTAATTCTCATGGCTAATATTGTTGCTTTATGTTAGGATTCAGCTCCTACTTAGCAAGTATTTCTGTTTTATTAATTGTATGTACCAAAGTCATTGGTAGATAGCATACTTCTTTGGAATTACATGAATGACATGAATAAGGGCATATTTCAAAATGAAGTAGGGTGAATCAAAAGGAACAACATCAACAAAATCAACATCTGTTAGCATTTCTGAGAACAGTGTAGGGAAATAAGTTCTCAGTCAGTTTACTATGAACATACTAATGAAGTCCTCCCAGGGGACCTACGTGCCAGCTTTGTGACTCTTCCAAGATCAGCACCATCTAACTCCATTTGCAATGACCTTAAGTTAAACACATTTAAGACATCAAACAGATTTTTCCAAGAAAATTTCCTCCTGGGATAAAGACCATTTGTGGCATATTCAATTTCTCCTAATGCTAGTTTGCTGCATATATTGTTCTTTTGTAGCATACATTAGCTTACCAATTCATTTAGAGTGAATTGGTACAAGCAAGTTTTTGCACTGGTAAAGGTAAGAAGCAGTATAATTACAGAAGTGAAAACAGCAATTTCAGTGCCCATAGTTGGGCACCATGGTCTTGATCATATCAGCCAGTAGGATCTGCTTCCACTCATAAGACCACCAAATAGTTCCTGCCAGATATCTAGTGATGAAGACATTATCTGAAGAAATGGGAAAAAGGTGTTTGCCACCTGACAAGAGTACATTTGGGAGACAATTATTGAGTCAGTGTGGAGACCAGGTTTGGAATCTGCCAGTGTTAATGAAGATTTATTCACTAGTGACATATGATCAGATCTTCTGGGTGGATTCTTAGGTTTCATTAATTAAAGACATAAAGTAGTCTGTCTGATGAAAGAGGGGAGAAACAGTAGGGAACACTCATAAATTACTGTAGCTCAATTAGGTTCAGACAGTATGGTGAATGTTTATGATTAGTAAAAAGGAAGATTTTCCAATTAGATTAAAAGGTTTTGAAAACAACAGTTATAGGCACTGTGATTTAAGTTGATCACTAGAAAAACACATCAGAAGAAGCTTTACTGATTTAAGGTAAATCAGTAAGTTATTTGTAGAGTTCATTGTTTATCAGTAGAACCCCTGCTGTGAAATACAATTTCCCTCACAAGATCAATGGGAGGACCAGGCTAATTTCTTCTTACTCTGAAAATTGATAGGAATGTAAAGGGCAGTTATATCACTGCTGAAAATACCACCATGATTTATTCAGGTTAATCATGAAGAAAGTGACATTACATAAATCACTGGGGATGTACCTTGCCAGGTCAGGCCCTCCAGGCTGGCTTCACTGTCGTAAGTTGGACTAAAAAAAGACAAAAAGATTCCTGGAATTTAATCAGACAAAGCATTTAGCTAGCTCAGCTGCCATCAGGTATTCTAAAACCAAGAAATGATAAGAAGTCAAAGGGAAGTTGCATACACCTTCTCTGATAGTGACCACTAGATTTATGACATTAGTTTGGTGGGATAATGCTGAAGATGTGGGCCAGTAGCTCATGCATCTTTTTTTAATTTAGAAATTTATTTGTTGAACAATCAAACAACCTTCTAATAAAATTATATATATATATATATATATATATATATATATATATATATATAAATGCTGAAAATTAGATTTACCTCCGAGAGCCCACCCCAATTTCCTACCCTTATCCCTCCCTCTCCCTCCTTCCCAATACAACTCTACAAATGCCTTAGGTTGTATGACATTACACCTTGTCCAGATTTAAAACATGATACTAGACCTCCTTTCTCAATGGGCAGGGTCTAGCTCTAGCCTCCACAGATGAGTGAAGACATCAACCCTTGGTTCTCTGGGTTATGCTGATTTCACTCAGCACAATTTCTTTCATAACCATCCATTTACATTCAAAGGCTGCAATATCATTGTTTCTAATTGCTGAGTAAAACTCCATGGTATATACGTACCACAGTTTTTGAATCCGTTCATCCAGTGAGGGACATCTGGGTTGTTTCCATAATTTAGCTATTGTAAATTGAGCTGCTATGAACATGGATTTTGGTGTTTCACTGTAGTGTGCTGATTCTAAGCCCCTGGAAAAATACCCAAGAGAGAATTAGCAGGATCATATGAATGAGGATTCTCCACACTGCTTTCCAGAGGGGCTGTACCAGTCTGCACTTCCACCAACAGTGTGCTAGTATGCCTATCTCTCCACACCCCCTCCAGCATCTATTATTGTTTGATTTCTTAATTTTTGCCAATCTGACTGGCATGAGGTGATATCCTAACATAGTTTTCATTTGCATTTCTCTGATTACTAGCGATTTAGAGCACTTTCTCATATATTCATTGGCTTGATCAATGTCCTTTGTTGAGAAGTTTCTATTTAGCAATTTGGCCCATTTATTGATTGGGTTGTTTGTGTTTTTGTAGATGAGATTTTTGAGGATTTTGTAGATTCTGGATATGAGGCCCCTGTCAGAGGAATCACAGCCCATGATTCTCTCCAATTCTGTAGGAAACCTCTTGACTCTTTATTTCCTTGACAGGGCAAAAGCTTTTTAGCTTTATGGAATCCCAATCACTGATTTTTGACTTCACTTCCTTCACTTTAGGAGACACATTGAGAAAGTCTTTGCCTACTCCCAAATGCTTAAGTGTTGCTCATGCATCTTTGCTTGAAGTGTCTCAACGACTTCCAGGGGAACTAAACACATTGGGAACTGCTCTGCTTGTCCAGAAGCTTTAAAGTCAGCATTTCACTGGCCACAAAATACAGCTTTCTTATTATTTATAATTAAATATTAAAGGAAAGAGGAAAAGCAAACAAGTTGTAGGAAAAGAGATGTTTCAGAAGATGGGTCCAGTCTAGGGGGTTCCCAGGAGAGAGAGGGGGAAACCTGACCCAAGACTAGTGGGATCCTTGACTCATGTGATATAAAAGTATTTCAGCATAAACAAGGCAGATGCATAGACAGAGATTTATTTAGTAAAATAAATACACATTCAAGGGAGATAGTAGGCTATCTGAAGAGTGAGAGATGCATTTTGGGATGGGCATTGTACCTGGCTCCTCCTTTAAAGGAAATTAGGTGAGGGGCAGGTATGGGAATGTATGTGGGAATGATATCAATCTGGTGATCTCAAGACAGCTTCTAGTGGTCTGGCAAATCTCAGGATCCTTAGACTGAGGTGGTCTTCATTGTCTGATCAATAGATAGTGCTGGAAAGTTCCCTAAATTATAGATTCCTCAAGATATCCTATATCTTTTTGCTTACTCTTTTTATTGGGGTTTAATTACAGTGAGCAGGTAGACTTCTAGGTTTTCAGGGACTGGCAAGTAACAGGTCTAGAAAAGTATGTGGAACTTTCAATTAAAATTTTATTTCCTTGTTGTTACTTTAGGTCTCCTTTCTACCTGTTTCTTATTCCTTCCACCTTACCTCAAGCAGAGAACACATAGCTGTGTCCTTGGATTCTGTAGTTGAAAGAAATGCTAATGTATGTATCAGATAGACTTTATAACACATATTACAAAAATTCTGTGCAAAGAATGAAATGAATAAAAATTTTCCTTAAACTCTTGTTCTTTAAAAAGTATTCTAGAAATCAGTAGTATTTCTTTTTAATTTCTTCATTGAAGAATGTTTTAGTCAGCTTTTTCATTGCTGTGACTAAAAGGCCTGACTAGAACAATTTTAAGAGGCAAAGTTTGTTTGGGGGCTCATGGTTTCAGAGGTCTTAGTTCATAGATGGCCGGCTCCATTTCTACAGGCTCAAGGTGAGGTAGAACATGATGGCATAAGAGTGTGGCAGAGGGAAGAGGCTCAAGACATGACCCCAGGAAGCAGAGAGAGTCCATGCCAGATACAAAATATATACCCAAAGGCATGCCTCCAATAACCCACTTCCTCCATCCATACCCTACCAGTATACAGTTACCAGTTAATTCCTATCAGTTGATTAACTCAATGATTGGGTTAAGGCTTTTATAACCCAATCGTTTCACCCCCACCTTCACATTGCTACACATGAGCTTTTGGGGGCACCTTTCATCCAAACCATACCATTCTGCCCCTGACTCCCAAAATCTCATGACAATCTCACAATGCAAAATACATTTGGTGCATTTTCCAAAGTCCCCATAGTCTCAAGAGTTTCAAGACTGCCCAAAAATCCAAATCAAAAGTCTCCTCTGAGACTCAAAGCCAAGTCTAAATGTGAACCCGTGTAAAAAAAATTTTTGTTTAAAAATTGAGTTACATGTACCCAATATATAAAGGTGTAAATTATCTATTTCCATTTAGAAAAATAGGTGAATGGAAACACGGAATAGGATGAACACAAGTCTGAAATGCAGCTGTGCACACAAAGCCTATAGTTCTATGTCCAGCATCTAGAGCACATGGCGTTGTGATGTTCTCCACAAAAGGCCTGAGTAGCATCGTCATATGGCCTTGCCGGTTGCAGTCCACATGCCTCTCTGTTGGCTTGCATGTGAGTAATTCCTGCAGCTTTCCTCAGTGGTTGTTCCATGGTACTGGTATTTCTTAATCTGGGGGTCTTCACTGCTGCTTTGACTTCCTCCTCACATCTCCACATATTGCCCTCTCAGTGGTTGACCTCAGGAACTCTGACCCTGCTTCAGCTTGCCTGGCTTCCAAGGCCTTCCTTTGAAATCTTGGTAGAAGCTTCTATGACCCCTTAACTCCAGCATCCTGAATTCCTGCAGAACTAGCACCACATAGTTGCCACCAAGGTCTGTCACCATCTGAGCAGTAGCCAAGCATCCAGGGACCATTGCTGAAGCAGCTTTTCAGAGCCTGGATGGCAGAGCACGTTGAGAAATCTTGGTAGGGGGGCTGGAGCAGTGGCTCGGAGGTTCCAGAGCTTTCCTGTCATGAGCAAGTACATAGGTTTGAATCCCAGCACCCTTGTGCACAACTAAGTGTGGGATCAATGAAAGCCATGTGAAAAACTCAATAAAAATTGATTTTCTGTGTGTGCGTCGCTCTCTCTGTCCTTCTCTCTTAAAAAAAAAAAAAATCTTGGTAGATCCTCTTGTGCAAGCAGGGTGCTCCCCTGGTCTCTTTTCAAAGGAATTTTTTCTCCTTTGAGGCTGAGATGGGTATGGTTTTGCCAATTATTCCTGAGATTCCCTCAAGTCATCTTTCTTCTTGCCTCTTGGCAAAAAGGGTTTTGCATTTTGGTTTTGGGAATATCTTCAAAAGAAACTTCCTTAGCCCCAGTTTTACTTTTACCTTTCAAGTTCAGTTTTTCACATCTGTCTGCTATGCTTTCTGATCCTGAATATCACAATACATTTGGTTAAAAGCTGACAGCAATACCCATGCCACTGCCTGAATGCTATGCTATCTAGAAATTTCTTCCAACAGATTAAGAAGTCCATTGCATTTAAAATCAGCCTTGCTGAAAGCCTCGGGACACAGGTAAAATGCAGACAATTTCTTAGCCAAATTGTAAAGCCATGAATGGCCTCTAGTCTGGCTTCCAATAGAGCCCTTCCCCTCTCAACACTCATGAGCCCAGTCTTTGCTGTGCACAGTCATATCAGCATTCTGCTCTTCTGAGCTCCCCCTAGAATCACCAATTAAATTCTGCTTACAATAATCCAAAATGTTTCCAGCTTGCACTGCTAAACATCTCAAATTTCCTCCCACAGATTCCAAAAAGCTCCAGAAGCTTCTGAACCACATGATCAGGTCAGCCACAGCAACAACAACCCAACTTCTCAGTACCAATTTTTTGTTTTAATCAGTTTTTCCATTGCTGTGACAAAACAAGAACAATTTTAAGAGGAAAAGTTTATTTGGGGGCTCACAGCTTAGAGGTCTTAGTCCACAGAAGGCTGGCTCCATGCCCTGGGACTCAAGGTGAGGCTCAATATCCTGGTGAAATAATGTGGGGGAGAGAAGCACTTCAAGGCATGGCTTCAGGAAGTAGAGAGAGACTCCAAGCCAGATACAAAATACCTATGCCCAACTCATGTCCCCAATGAGCCATCTCCTCCAGCTACACCTTTCCAGCCTACAGTTACCTCCCAATTAATCCCTATCAGGGGATTACTTCATTGATTGAGTTAAGGCTTTCATAACCCAATCATTTCACCTCTCAGCCTTTGCATTATCTCACGTGAGTTTTGGTGGACACCTCACATTCAAACCATTGCAAAGAACACCCTGCAAGTGTTTTTCTCATGGATTTGCCCCTATGGTTGCATTCTGTCTCATCTACTTTTCCTAGTTTTGACTTTCCTCTCTGAAATTTTCAAGCAGGAAGCAGCAGTATGAAACATCCAAAGGGTAGAATTAGACAACAAGCTAGCATGCCATCTGCTGTGACATTTAGTATTTGCGTTTTGCTTTTCTCAAGAAACTGCTTAGTGAATCAGTTTCATATTAGCATTAAGAAATTAAGACCTTAGTTCACTTTACACACACACACACACACACACACACACACACACACATACACACACCTTCCCCGAGTTTGAAATCAGGCTATTTGATTTGAATTCCTGCACTGCTCTTTCTAGATGTATGACTGTGATCTTGGGTTAGTCTTTACCACTTTACACCTTAGTTTGCTGTCTGTAAAACAGACAATAGTTTTTAACACTTATGGTTGTTAGAAGGAATAATTGATAGAATATATGTAAAGTGTTCCCCACAATATAGTAGTACAAAGGAGAAGCTCAATAAATGTTCATTTTCTTGTTTGTATTATATTTTTTCTATGACTACATTGAATAATGGTCTATCTAAAATTTTCATCATTAAACTTGTGCTTACTATATCTTCCTATCCACAGGAAGAAAATACAAAAAAATAAAATTTACTACTTGCTTTTACAATGAATGTTCTTAAGAGAAGTGATGCACTATTCCTCTAATCTGCCATTATATAGGGGTTTAGAGATTAGAATATCAAATAAATTTTGAAAATACTACCTGAAAAATCATCACCTCTTCAAGGACTGATCAGGTTGCCTGAAAACACTGTTACTTTTTACTAGCTAAAACAATCCTTGGAGCAGACAGAAAACAGTGATCATTACAGAGGCTTTAGTTAAATTAACTAGTCCACTTTGTTTGTATGTAAGCACAAGAAAGGGGGAGGCGAAAGAGTTACGAACAAAAACTGGCAGAAGATTGAAAGCCAAAGACCCTGACTACAGATCAGAAAAAGGGGTCATTATTCATGTGCTAAGTACATAAACAAGGTGCTAAGTGAATGATACTTTCCTCTTCTAAAAGGTAAGAAAACACCAAAGCTGCCTCTGGTTTCATGGTTAGGCTGGACATCCTACTGAGCATTTGGATTCAATACATTCTTTGGTCTTGCGAGGAATCATTTTTCAAGGAAATAAATGTCTGCAGTTTAAAACAGGCTCTGTGCTTTCCATGAATAGTTTCCACTTTAAAATAATCTGAGTTAATTAAAGTTAAATTTGAAGAGAATTTCGTTTCTGGTTCCAAGTAAACATCTTTCTAGGTTCTAAAATATTCCATATATCTACCATTGACATCTATAACATGTTTATTGAGATTTACTCTTTTAGAGTGAACATTGAATTTCCACAAACCTTTCAGACGTCTTTCCCAACAATATTTTGAGTCTGAGAACACAAGAAGGTTATGCATAATCAATTTTCCTATATGAAACTGATTTGCTTCCCTTTCTAGTATTTATCCTGAAATAAATCACTTAGCGCTACATTGAAGATCATGAACAATATGCATAATAAACTATTACTGTCTATCATCAATTCCTGTCCATGAGCCTTTGACGTAACCTGGACACCTTGAAACGTTCATTTTCCTTTTGTGATATTATTTTGTCTTTTCTAAGGTACAGAAATTATCTCATAAATGGCTCCATTTGTTTTTGTTTTCTCTTTACTCAAATCTATGATCTTAAAAACCTCCATTTGCTATTTTTTTACTGTATGTTAGACATCATCATTGTGAATTAAATGAAAATTTCAACTAATCCTTAATCACCCTGGAAGTGAAGAGTGGTGCTGTAGATTAGCCCTGTGAAACTTTATTCTTACTTCTTCCTTGTATGCTTTCCCAGGCTTTCCCAGACTGCAAACCAACTAAAGTTCCAGTGCATTGTTTACATGCATTTATGCAAAACTTGAACCAGAACTGAATGGAGTCAAGAAAGATACAAAATGGAAGTGCCTCTAATTCTGTTGTATACTATAGTAGAGTTTCTGTGATTCTGGGTATAAAAGATGTAATGGTGAATTTTGGGATATGGTAGTAGCATCCTTATCATGGCAAGAACAAAGGTTTCCATGGTGGTCCAGTTAAGCAGTGTGGCTTTGTACATCATTAAAAAAAAAAAAATCAGTATCAAGACTTTTCTTCAATCTAGTCAATATATACAAAGGTCATTTAAGATTCGATAGTATTCTTGCCATGCTTAAACTAGCCAAAGTGTATTTCACTAACCGCTAAGACTAAATATATTTCCATATGTTTAAGATGCGGTAGTTAAGGTGCTCTTAAATTTATACAGGTAATGAAGTAGTGGTTTAGGATTCAATCCAGACAGAACTAGCTGAGACCATGCTTTTAATCACTGTCACTATTCCTTTCCCCTCATATATTCCTCACCAAGAAGAACATAACTCCAAATCCTTGTCACCAAAACCATTTTTAATTTCCTCCAAGCTCCTTTCTTTCGTTTTTCCCTTTTCTCCCTCATGGAACTCTGCAATCCATTTGTACTGAACTCGACCTTGCCCATCTCTATTGTTTTTACCATAACTATTTCATCTGGGATTCTTCCCACTTAACTTCCCGAAATTCTCTCCATACTCTGGAGAATTTATTCTAAAACTGTCTTTTCCTCTAAAAAATAATAATATATAAGAACCCTTTCTTCTTAATCCTGTATCACCTTATAGCAGTACCATTCTGCTATGGTTTGAATTTGAAATGTCCCCGAGACACTTCATGTGTTGACAACACAATCCCCAACACAGCAAAGTTCAGAGGTGGTGCTTTTAAGCAATAATTGGGGCTCTGACCTCATCAGTGGATTAGTTTATTGATATCTGAATGGACTACTGGGTGGTAATTGCTGGCAGGTAGGGCATGGCAAGAGGTACATGGCCTTGGATTATATCTGTCTCTGGATCCTTCTCTCTCTTTCTGCTCCCCAGCTGCACTAGCTGAGGAACTTTCTTCTCCCACATCCTCTTATTGTGATGTACCCTCATCTTGGGCCCAGATCATAGTCTGCAGACTATGGGCTGAGACCTCTGAAACCGTGAGCCAAAACAAACTTCCTCCTCTAAATTTTTCATGTCAGGAATTTTTTTGTCACAGTGACAAAAAGCTGACTAACATACATTATTTTCACAGCTAAATATATAACACTTTATTATATATCTCTCTTACCATTGTCTTATGATCATTAAATCAGTGCCCATTTTGTGGCTAGATCAGAAAGGTATCATGGACTTCTAATAGCTCAAAAATCCTGCTCACTCACATAGACAGATATCCAGGCAATTTGTATCTTTTACTCCAGTAGTAATTTTGAAGTTATAGTTTTCGAGCTGTAGCTACCACAATTATTCCCTAGAGGTCCATTAATTCCCAATTTTATTCTTTTCCTTGATATCATCATATTGCCACTTCTATCTCTTAAATATTGAAAACAATATCTAGAAAATAATTTGTTGTTAAAATAATTGGAACTCAGAAAAAATTCTTATCATGCAGTAGATTTATTTATTAATTTTTGGTTATACTAATTGATGTCAAGGGAATAAAGAAAAATATGGTTCTTAAAAGAAATAGAAAAAGAAAAATACAGTTATTTCCAACTCTAACCAAATAAAAAAATTTACAGAAGAATGTAGAGTGGAAGGGAAACAGAAGAAAGCATGTGTTCATATCACTCTGACAATTCAAAATATAATGGAAAATCATATATGAAAGACTACTTTGGTTGCAAATGACAGAAAATCCAACTCAAACCAACTGAAGGAAAAAATGAGTCCAGAGGGTTGGGTTTCACTTAAGGTTGTGTCTGGATGTTTAAACAATACTGTAAATATTTGTACATTATCTTAAATTGCTAACAATTCTTTGTTTTTACTCTCATTTAGAGAGTATATATAAGCTATATATATATATATATATATATATATATATAAGATATATAAGCTATATATCTTTAAGGTGGCCAGAGAGTCTCTAGTAGCTCCAGGAACATAATTCAGTAGTCATAAACCCCATAAAAAACAGATTGCCTATTCCCATAATTCCTATAAAAGTTTTCAGACTCAGATCTATTTTTTCAGATTAGCCCAGTTTAAGTCATATATGCACTGAAGAAACAATCATTGTGACACTCTGAAGTGCAGAATACTCAAATGAGACATGGGAACTGAAAATGGTTACCAACTTTTTCAAATGAAAATTGGGTATTCTTATCAAAAGTTGGAAATTTTTCCTGAGTAGGGAAAATCAAAATGTGTAATTTGCCACTAAATATTTAAGTGTAACTTATGAAAAAGGTAATATGAATTTCCATGTAAAGAACCACAGTGCTGGTTGTAAGGGTTTGAAGATAGTAAAATATATATGAATGAAAGCATGCTGATTAGATGTTTTTCAAAAAGCCTATGATGAGGACAATACTAATCATCTCAAGATTATAAATATTACATTTTCTAGATTAGAAACAACAATAAAAGGAATAATATAAAGAACTCTTTGTCTAAGTGGAACACTTTCCAAGATCCCCAGTGGATGCCTGAAACTGAAAATAGCAACAAACCCCATGTAAACTATGCTTTTTAATATACATAATAAATACCAATGATAAAATTTAATTTATAAATTGACACACTAAGAGATTTACAATAATACTTGATAATAAAATGTGACTACTATAACAATAACCAGTAAAAAGAGTTATATCACTGTGGTCTCTCTCTCAAAATATCTTATTGTTTTTTACCTTTTCACTTAACAGAAACCTGTCATGATTTTTTTCTGGCATATTCAAATTTCCAACATCACTACTCTTGTGCTTGGAGGCCATTACTTAGTGAAATAAAGGAGCACGAGATTTCATCATGCTGTTCAGAATTGCACATAATTTAAAACATGAATTTTTTCTGGAATTTTCCATGTAATAGTTTTAGATCATGGTTGATCACAGGTAACTGAAACTGCAGAAAGTAAAATTGCAGAAAAGGGCAGACTACTGTATAAATTAGAGAGTATGGCTATGAAGGGAAAAATACTGATGTCTTTCAGGTATTAGAATGAGGACTTTTTACTTTTCTTTGTGGTGATTGTATTATGTTCAAAATTATTTTCTCCGTCCTTCTCTGTTGGAAGATTATACATTTCTACCTTTCATCATGTGACTTGCAGTGTCTTTCTGTGGAAGAAGGCTTGCCAATCACCATGGTTCCATGCTTGTCCAAATGATTTGCTTTAGCCAATGAAATTGAGTAGACATGAGGCTATGTCAGTTGTGAGCAAAAGGCTTAAGGTATATTGCATTCTTTGGTTTGTTATCTTTTTTTCTGAACCCAAAACAGCACATCTGTTATAGTACCTTCAGGCTCTGTATTCAGTCTGCATTCTGGAATAAGGAGGAAATGTGGAGAAGGAGTAAAACTACTGCTGACAAACAGCTAATATAAAACACGAATCAGGGAAAAAACAAAACCAATAATCATTGTTACATGGTGGGGTGATTACAGCTACTTAATATAGCAATAAACTGACAGTCTTATGTAAATTTTGTGGAATGACCTAGAGAGATGCTGCATAGCTTTCCCTCCAGGATGTAGATAAAACAAAGCCATTTTAAAAACAATAGCAACAAAAAGAAAACTAAATCATCTGAGCATTTGTGAAACACTATGCTAAGACTGCATCCTACTGCATTTCAGTATCTTATTTAGTCATCTCTAAAACACTACCTAAAATATTATTAATCCCTTCACAGCTAATGAAACTCACTTCCCCCAGGGTTATGTATCTACTACCAAGCAGATTAAAACCCTGGTTTCAAGTGCCTGCTTTCAAGCATTTATAAACTTTAGAGTGAATAGATAATACTTAACACATACACTAAGAGCAAATCCAAATAATGGTAATGGAACTGAGAACCCTGATACTTGAGGAATTACTCTGGGAAAGGGTAGGGAAGAGCATATGTAAATCCTCCAGCTGAAACCAATTGGAATGCTATAAACAGGGGAAATAAAAGCTGAAGGGAGATATGACTGAAATTTTAAAAGTCATGAAGCATGTGCAAAACTAAATGGTCTCAAATATAAATTCAGACAATAATGAGCTACTCTTTCTTATTGCTTAAATGCATTTAATTTAGATTTAATAAAACTGTGTTATGGGCTGAATTATGTCTGTCCCCCACCCCCACCAATTCATAGGTGGAAGTTCTAACCTCTAGTACCACAGAAGGTGGTTTTATTTGAAGATAGGTTATTACAGATATAATTAGTTAATTATAGATGAGGTCATACTGGAGTAAGGTAGGCTCCTAACTCATTAGAATGGGTGTCTTTATAAAAAGGGAAATCTGGCACAGACTCGTACTCAGAACACTATGTGAAGACGATGGCAGAGATCAGGGTGGTGCAGCAGGAGTTTGCAAATTTCAAAGACTGTAAGCAAACCACCAGGAGGTAGGAAAGGGGCACAGAATAGATGTCTCCCTCACAGCCCTCGAAGGAAAAAACTCTGCTGACTACTTGACCTCAATTTTCTAGTCTCCAGAACCATAACGAAATATTTTCTTTTGTTTAAGCCACCCAGCTTGTGGTACTTTATTATAATAAACTGACAAATTAATACAAATTGATTATTTAGAAAACATTGATAAACAAAGAATAAACATCACTGCAGAGTGATAATTATTAATATAACAATAAGAAGTTTGTGTAAATTTATAAATCAAAATACTACGATGAGGGCTGGAGTGGTGGATCTGCGGTTATGGCACTTGCCTGGCATGTGCAAGTACAGGAGCTCAAATCCCAGCACCATGTACGCAATGAAGTATTTGAACACAGAAAGCCACATGAAAAACTAAATGAAATTGATTCTCTCCCTTCTCTCTCTCACTGTCCCTCTGTCTTTAAAAATAAATAAATAAATAAATAAATGTCATGATGAGCTGTGAAGGACAATTGCAAAATATGATTCATGCTTCCAGTCTTAAGCTGATTTCAGAGGGAATCTTGATAGAAAGCATGCAAATATTTTAACTCTTTATTTCAAAGGGATCAACATTAGAGGTAAATTACTTCAATAATTATGGATAAGAGCAGGATGATTTTCCAGATTAAATTGTTAGAATGTTTTATAATTGCCTAATATCTCCTTGTACATTTTGGTTACTTTTTATTGGTGCATTAATGTTGTACATAATGATGGGATTTATTGCTACATATTCATACATGCACACAATGTAACAATATATTTTGGCCAATTTCCCCAGCATTTTCCACCTCCTTCCTTTCATTCCCTATCCCTTTCTTCTGCTGATCTCCTTTTTTTTTTTTTTTTTCAGTTTTAGTTACTTTTAAAATGCAGGCATAGTGGGAAGTCAGAAGTACTCTGGATTCACATAGAAATATATTCTTTCATGCCCTCTAGCATTCAGCTAAAAATGATGCCCTGATGGCCAGAGTTAATTCATATCCCAGATGCCTAACTTGCTCCCTGGGAGTAGATTGCTCATTGGTAGGACAAGGGAATTCTTCATTTTATATTGTCAAGTGTTATGTGATTTTGCAATCCTTAAAATCCCCCAGTGAAGTAAAGGGGATGACAAACACAATTATGTCTGATTTACAGACTAGGGAACTGGGATTCAAGCAAGAGACAAAGCCATCATTGGTTAAGGGGCATCCCAGAGGACAGGAGCTCTGGCTCAGGTCTCTGTTTATCATATCAAGTGCCGGAATAAACCTAAGGAATATTAGTTATGCATACAAATTCTTATGTTTCTTAGAACGTTAGCTCCCCACCCAAGCTGATTCTTGGCAGCAGCCATCTGTCAGATACTAAAGGTATAAATAAAGTTAATAACAAGTCATGTACAGTGTGTTAGAATTTTAGTTGTTCAGGATTAAAGAAATCTGCAAACTTAAAGTGAAATGCATGGTAACTTAGCATTGACTCTCTAAAACTATGTAAGGAGAACTAAAAACAAATATCTCTTCCCATTGGTCACTATTTTGACAGGTGAATTGACTAAAAAGCATCAGAATAGGGGTGCATAAGGAACAGAAAGATGATTAGAAAAAATTAAGAAAAATTTCTCCATTGTATAGTATAATTTTATCTAAAAATACATATGAATTTGAAAAAAATCATTGTTTCTACTTTGTCACTTACTTGTGAGAAGTAACTATGGCTTGGTGTTTATTCAAACAATCATATTTGACCTGCTCTTGCAACATACAAACTTGGCATTGGTGAAATTCTTCTTATCAAACAATGCTGTGTTTTGTTGTGAGTGTTTTAGAGGGTAATTTCACATTCAAGCCCACAACCTAAGACTTCAGATCTTCAAGAACTGATAAAAATTTCAAATGAGATCTCTGAAAGACCACTTCAGAATAAATCAACAATTGAGTCTCAACTGGAATCTTAGGCATTAGGCTATAAGGTCAGGGTGGCTGGCTGAATTTCAAATTTCTGAAGAGGAATGTTGAACATTTCATGTCTAAGATACAAGCAGACAAAGTAGATGTGATTTATGTAATATTTTTTCCGTTCTTAAAAAATGTTTATTAAGGACTTGAGTTGTTGTACAATCACAAATGTATATAAAGTAACAATATGATATGCATTTGCTCTTAAACCAGAGTTACTCTCACATTGCCCATACTCCAGTCTATTGATTTTTATTTCTTCCTTACAACTGATACAAATATTTAGACTGGGAATTTTCCAGAATTAAATGATTGTATAACTATTATTTGGACTCTTGGGGGGAGCGGTAAGAGTATGCTACATTGTTGATTGTCTTCCTAGATCCCTCCCTATTCTACCTCTCTCCCCCTTCACCTCACCTCTCTTCTCTCCTTTCCTCCCCCCTACATATCTATGATTCCTCTGTTATGTGTAGCTATCCCTTTCCTGGGTCTAATATATGAGTTTGACAACCTTTAATATAAGCCTGGATTTTTCTCTAGCCTCCACAAATGAGGGAAAACATTTGACCCTTGAGTCCCCGAGTTTGGCTAACTTTGCTCAGCATGATTGCTTCCAATGCCATCCATTTACCTTCAAAGGCTACAGTATTATTTCTAATTGCTGTGTAGAACTCCATTATATAATATATATTCACATATATACATACCACAGCTATTGGATCCATTCTCACAGTGAGGGGCATCTGGATTGGTTCCATAATTTACTATTGTAAATTGAGCTGCTATGAACATAGATTTCTATTTGTCACAGTAATGTGCTGATTTTAACTCCTCTGGGGAAACACCCAGAAGAGGGATAGTTGGTTCTTATGGTGGATCCATCCCTAATTTTTGAGGATTCTCCACACTGCTTTCTAGAGTGGCTGTACGAGTTTGCAGTGCCACCAACAGCGTGCTAGTGATCCTTTCCTATCTCCCCACAACCCCTCTGGCATTTGTTAATGTTTATATTCTTCATCTTTGCCAATATTACTAGAGTGAGGTAAATCATTTTTTATAATTTTTTTATTAAGGAGTTGAGTTATTGTACAATCATAAATGCATATAAAGTAACAATATGGTAGGCATTTTTGTTTCTAAACCAGCATTATGCTGGTTTAGAAACCTCAGTCTTTATTCTTCTATATTTCACCACTGCAAGTAATATAAATGTTTAGATTGTGAATTTTCCAGAATTAAATGATTGCCTAAGTATTTTGTGGATTCTTGGGTGAGGGGGTAAAGAGTGTGCTACATTATTGATTATCTCCCTAGATCCCTCCATATTCTCTTCCTTGTCCCTCCCCCAAGCATGACCCCCTCCCCCCAACTAATCTATGGTTCCCCTAGATTATGTGTTGGTATGCCTTTTCTGGGTCTGATACGTGAGTGTGACATCTTAATATAGTTTTGATTTGTATTTTTCTAATTCCTAGTGATTTAGAATACTTTCTTGTGTATTCACTGGCTTGATCAATTAATTTCTTTTGTTGAGAAGTTTCTGTTTCGCTCTCTGGCCTATTAATTAATTAGATTGTTGGTGGTTTGATATTATTTTTTCAGTTGTTTGTAAATTTCAGATATTAGTAACCCTGTCAGAGGAATCAAAGGCCATGAATCTCTCTCATTCTGTGGGTTCTCTCTTGACAATTTTGATGAATTTCTTGGCTGAGCAAGTTTTTAAGTTTAATGGCATCCTTCTAATTGATTCTTGACTTTAATTTTTTTGGTTTGGATGTCCTGTTAAGAAAGTGTTTGCCTGGGGCTGGAGCGGTGGCTCAGCGGTTTCGGCGATTGCCTGGCAAGCACGAGGACCCGGGTTCAAACCCCAGCACCACGTACACAACTGAGTGTTGGAGCAACTAAAGCCATGTGAAAATCTAAATAAAGTTGTTTCTCTCTTTCTCTGTCTCTCACTGTCCCTCTCTCTTATTAAAAAAAAAAAAAAAAAAAGAAAGTGTTTGCCTACTCCTATATGCTGGAGTGTTGATCCTAATTTTTCTTCCAGCAGTTGTAAGGTAGTTGGTTTAATTCCTAGTTCCTGGATCCATTTTGATTTGATTTTTGTGCAAGGTGAGAGAAAAGGATCTAATATTCAACTTCCTGAAATTGCCTGTCCAGT